>CAUYRH010170386.1:0-22092 GCA_963574655.1 Perodicticus potto | reverse complement strand
TCACAGCTCACAGCAACCTCCAATTCCTGGGCTCAAGCGAGTCTCCTGCCTCCACCTCCCAAGTAGCTGGGACTACAGGCGCCCGCCACAATGCCCGGTCATTTTTTGGTTGCAGCCGTCATTGTTGTTTGGCGGGCCCGGGCTGGATTCGAACCCGCCAGCTCAGGTGTACGTGGCTGACGCCCCAGCCCGTTGAGCCACAGGCGCCGAGCCAGAGGAATGTTTACTCCATTTTCCAGATGAAGAATATATTAGCAAGGCCCCTCACATGCCATTCATTTTTAAGGTAAAGGATGTGGCGAGAAAGCAAACTGATAACCATAATCTCAGCGCAAAGCACTAAAGAGAGGGCCCAGACACGTTAGAGGTGCTGTTACTGTGTGGTTCCCATAGGACATTGGAGGACAATTACTGTCTAACTCTGAAGTCCTTTCATGGTGCCTGGTACGTCAACTTACTTATTCCCTTGCCCGAAGGAGGCCAGGAGTGTGAGGGGAGGAGTCTGTCACGTCGTTTCTGAAGAGGTAGACCCCATCTGGGAAGCACAGGAGGCAGACGTGGGGAAGAGCTATCTTCTGTTTTTTCTTATTCTTTTCTTTTCTTTCTTTTTATTTTTTTTAAAAAAGAGTTTAAGTGACATGGAATAAAGCCTGTTGCCATGGTTACATAAACATAGGTAAATATTCTGGTATGAGCATGAGGATTGGGGTATATGATTCATTTTTGCCAAAAAGGAATCAGATGGCTCTGCCTCCTCCCCCCAACAAAACTCAGCCTGGAGGGAGGATGAGATTATCTCATTTGGGAGTAAATAATAAAGAAATCAAAAGTCTTGAGATTGATTGTGAACATACTTTCTTAAAACTGTTCAGAGAGGGGATGTAGTCCTCAGAAGTTACCTTGGCATTGGCCCTGGATGGTGGGGGTGAGTGTGTGGTGGGCACTTTTCCTGAGGGAGAGGGTATGGCTCCTGGAAACTGTGTCCGAGGGTGTCAAACTCTTCGGACTTAACTGCTTAGCCTAGTTGGGGTGGGGGTGGGTAGCCCTCTTTGTCCCACTGCCAGAGCTGAAAGGTGCTGGCACCCATGAATAAGCTTTAAGGAAGAGGTAGAACCAGTTGTGCCCCAACAGAGCTCGGATCCTACACTAAACAATGGAAACACTTCCCTTCTCTTGGCTCCAGATCCTATGGCCCCCACCTGAAGGTTGCCACCCACCAGCCTACCAGGCCCTAGCCAGCTCTGAAAGATTCACCACCCCTGCATGAGGCAGTGTCCAGCTTCTCATCTCCACTGACACCAGAAGATCTAGGAAGCTCATCCTGATGTGAGGAAAGAAATACGTGGCCACACACAGTCTGGAAACCTCATCATAATACACCCTCCCAAGGGGGGGGTCCATATCCCCCACTGCTTTCATTCTTTGCCCCTTGTGGCTGCCAACAACCATTATCCCAATCCCCTTCCTCCCTCCTCCCATGCCTCCTGAGCATTGGCAGGAAAGGCTGACCCTAGAGATAAACATGTACTGTTGGAATGTGTTCAGATATCACTGCGGAACTTTTTTTCTCTAGGGAGAGGACCTTGCCTGACAGGCTGGCCTAGAGGTGCTGAGCAGAGACTGTGTGTGAGCATGCTGGGATAGTGGTGGTGGGGAACTGGACTGAGGCCCAGCTGTTCTTAAAAGAATCTAACTCATGGCTTTCATGACCTCACCCTCTGCCCATCTTAGAGGACTGGGATCCTCGACCCCTTGTAATTCCAAAACCAGGAGGGA
Source organism: Perodicticus potto (assembly GCA_963574655.1). NCBI lineage: Eukaryota > Metazoa > Chordata > Mammalia > Primates > Lorisidae > Perodicticus > Perodicticus potto. The sequence goes on along the minus strand of CAUYRH010170386.1, from coordinate 20,316 downwards.
CAGCAGAGAGGACAAAGTGGTCAATGTGTTGGGAAACCCTCTCTATTCCAAAAGAAACATTAGCTTTGGTTTTTAAAGAAAAGCCAATCACTTTTAGTTAGGTGGTAGAATCAAAAACTCTAGTCATAAAAAGCTTCATGATTTAGCCAGGGATGGTGGTGCATGCCTGTAGTTCCAGTTACTTGGGAGGCTGAGGTGGGAAGATCATGTTAGCCCAGGAGTTTGAGGTTGCAATTAGCTATGATTATACCACTGCACTCATCCTGAGTGACAGAGCAAAACTCTATCTCTGGAAAAAAAAAAAAAAAAGCTCTGTAAGCTTTGGGTGTCAAATAGTGTCATTCTCCCTCTTTATCAATGGAGAAACTGATGCTCCAAGAGCTTAATCTGTATGGTGATGGTACAGAGTTTCCCACTCTCCAAGACAGCTCTCTTTCTACTATTCTACTCTGCAGAAAGCAGAAGGGATATGCCTGGAGGTGGACTGTCCAAATGGTGAACACCATTGAGGGAGTGAGTTGGGATGGCTCCACACCCACAGAATTGCCATTATTTTAACCCGTTGTGCCAACTTACACCACCACCTTAACTTCTTGACAAAGCCACTGGGCTTCAAGATAAGATTGTAAGTTGTGCAGTTGCTAAAACTTTTTTGGGGGGGGGGCGGAGGATACAGAAGGAAGGTGCTGGAAGAAGAAATAGCTGTTTGATATTTTGAGTAAACTTCATATAAGAATGCTCCCTAGAGTTTCACCTGAACAATTTAGTGAGAATTTTATTATTTTTTTATTTTTTATTTTTTTGTGGAGACAGAGTCTCACTTTATCGCCCTCGATAGAGTGCCGTGGTGTCACACAGCTCACAGCAACCTCCAAATCCTGGGCTTAGGTGATTCACTTGCCTCAGCCTCCCGAGTAGCTGGGACTACAGGTGCCCACCACAATACCCTGCTATTTTTCTGTTTTGCAGTTCGGCCGAGGTTGGGTTTGAACCTGCCACCTTCGGTATATGGGGCCGGCACCCTACTAGCTAAGCCACAGGTGCCGCCCTTTAGTTAGAATTTTAAATGCGACATTACACTAGTCTAAATAATGAACAGTCAGTCTATAGGCTGATACTTATTCCTATTTGGAATTATTTGCAGCTATAGGCTTGATGCTTATGGTGCATAAGCATAGGTCTCATCTCTACTTGGGAAGCAAATATTTCCATTTTGCAAACATTTACTGGAAATGCAAATATTTTTCAAGTACAAAGAATACCTAAAGAATGCCATGACATAGCTAAAGGAGATATTCATGATGTTTGCGCAAACTAATGCTGCTAGAAGGAAACTATACCAGGAAGGAAAGTGGCTTGCTCCCAGGATCCTCTGGAGACATTCTGCAACATCTAACTCCCCAGAGGCCCAGTGCTGGCTTCCCTGTAACCTTACCGTGGCCTGTAACTGAGAGCAAAAGCTCATTTTGTTATATACTACTTGGCCATCTCCACGAGCTGTAAGCAAGGACTAGGGTTTGGCAGCCTGCTAGGGAGAGACTTGTTAGCCAGACGGAAAGGAAAGCTATCTACTCCTCCTGAGGCCATGAGGTGAGAAGAAAAAGAAGTCACATCTCAAGTTTAGCTTATTGGAATATTTGCTCCCACCAGGCTGGCTCTTAAGCCTTTTGTTGTTTTGCAGGGGCCAGAGAACTGTCCTATCCCTGGTCAGACATCATCCTGGAGTATGGTAGAAATTTCAGCCTGAAGACCCTGAGAGGAGCCAAGAGTGACAGCTGTTTCTGTGAGGGCTTTTGCTTAGCCAGAGAAGCAGGATTCTCTCCCTGGGCATTTGGGGGGTCATACACAGTGGACAGTGGCTACCAGCAGCAATAGTCTATACCAGCGCTTTTTAACCGATGTGCTGCAAAAATGTTTAAAGATCATTACTTAAGTTATTTTCAAAAATTCCAAGCATAGTAAGTATATTCTTTTTTTTTTTGGATTAACAATTTAAGTGTGCTGTGGAAATTTAACTATAGGTTCAAGTGTACCACAAGATAAGAAAGGTTGGAAAACACTGGTCTATACAAAGAGAAAGCTTCAAATTCTCAGCAAGGAAAGGCAATGAGGCTGAGAAACACTGTCACCACTTAACAAATGAAGATACATACTGGAGAATAGGAGCTGAACAGGCAAAGGAGTTTGGGTTTTCATCCCCCTCCTCTCTGGCATTGGACAGGTTTTCTTTGCTGTGAGTATTCGCCATGAATCATCATCTGCAGAAAGTGACTGAGGCAATAGAGAGTGAATAATGACTCCCCCAAATAGTCTTTTGTGTCTCTGCCTGGAGGGTTTTGGAAATAACTTTCATGTCAAACTTCCTGACTTGGAGTCATAGAATTTTGGAGCTAAAAGGACTTTATAGTTATTCAGGGCATGTGGCCTCATGGAAAGACCAGAAGAAGAGATATGTGGGTTTGAACCTCTGCTTTAAAAATAGTTCTAACCTAACATACATTGAAGGCTTTCCTTCTGCTAGGCACTCATTTATTTTTTCCAAACCATGGGAGGTAAGTGCTATTCCTCCATTCTGGGAAAGGGAAGATAGGAGACAGTAACTCACTTCAGGTCACACAGTGGGGGGTGCTGGGCCATCCTGTAGAACTGGCCCTGTGTCCGGAACCCGCATCCTCTCAGGCATTCCACTTCCTTATCTCTTTGGACAAGAATTTAACTTTGTTGGGCCTCAATTTTCTCCTCTGTGATCTCTAAAGTTTAAAAAACCCTAATAATTTATATTTGCTGCCTGAGTAGGTGATTTTATAGGTCAAAAAAGGTGTAGCACAGACACATCAAGTGATTCTGGGTCAGCCAGGTTTCTAGGGACGGAATAGGCATAGGCACTGAGGCCCAGTGACCACTGTCTCCAGGCAAAATCTCCTCTTCCACCTCGCTCTGTCAGGTGCTTCTAGAGGAATCCAATTCCTTGCCTTAGAGGAAACCTGTTCAAAGATTTCAGGTAGATTAGAGATGCTGGGTTTGGGAGTGGTCAGTCATAACACCAAAGATGAGTTCAGGAGCCTGGTGATTGCTGTCTGTCTACTATCTTTTTCGGGTCATGAGTAGTGATCAAAACTCACATAGTAACCACAGAGAAAGAAAGGGCGCGATACCTTGTCTGGTGCGGCACAATTGTACTCTCCCCCTCCCCCACCGTGGTGTTTCCTGTGGTTTGTTTCCAAGCAAATCTTACCACCTTGCACCAGCTCTTTCACCCAGCTTCCTCATACAGTTCTCCTTCTCCCTTTTCCTTCCCCTGTCCTTGGCTCCTTCTGTCCAGAATCTGATCATTAGCTGATACGCAGCCTGGGGTATGATGAGTGAGCCTTGGGAGGTGGCAGGACCCAACAGGATCCCAGCTGTGCTCTGATAATCAGTGTTAACACCTCTACCAGCACCCCCATCTCAGAGTCCTTCCTACTGAAAAAGAGATTGGAAAGGGGGGGATGTGTCAATAAACGCATCATTGGAGTGCATCTGAAGTGAGAACAGGGGCATCCTGGGTGAGGCATTGCTTTATTCTGAAGATGCTATGTATCCATGTACATGTGTGAGTGTGTGTATGTGTGGCTCAGACACTCTGAAATGAGCTCGCACCCACTGGTGAGTGGAAAATTAGCTTTGGCAGGTGAGGAACGGGGTGACAGGTGAGGAAACCAGCAGGGTATCAGTATTATCCTTCAACTATTGCTGTTTGCTGGTATTGCTAACAATCTCTCTCCCACTTCTACCCCTCCCCTGAACTGGAATTAGGCAGAGTGGAAGATCTGGAAGGGTTTGGGCATGGGGGAGAGTGATAGGAAGGCATTAGAACAGCCTTGGGACCTTTGGAAGCTAGCCCTGTGCTTTGCAGGCAGTTGCACTAGGCCAGTTGGGAATTGGCATTTTCCTGATGGCCCGTGAAGCAAGCTGTGTAGTTTACATTTCTAGTGGGTGGAAGACAAGATGGTGCTCCTGGGACTAAATCCTAGGAAATTCTGCCATATGGCACAACACTGGCGGGCAGTGTATGCCAGGACTGGAAGACAGGAAACCTGGGTTCCTGGACGACTCTAGATTGGCCTTGCAATGTCTAATTGCCTTGGCTTTTCTATGAAGTGGGACAGACGATCCCACTGCTACCTGCCTGTTGTGAAGGTGAAGTATGAGAAGGCCCTTTGAAATGTTGAGAGCCTTGCTCTAAATGGGAGGCCTGTCTGCCCAGCCTACTGGGAGGCAACAGTCTGCCTCTGCGTCACTTTCCACAGCCTGTGCTCAGACAGGTACTTATGCTTCTCACATCCATAAATCTCATCTCCTATCTACAGTCAGCAAATAAGAAAAAGGGCAGGCTGATGCTCTGCTTCCGTCTGATCTTCTTACCGACACCCTCCTCCCTTCCCCCTACCCAAGGCGATGATCTCGCTGCCCTCCCTCATCTGCTGGGGCCTGTCAGTTTAATTTAACAAGGTTTCGGGAGAGGTTTGATTTAATCAAACCAGTTGCTGTATCCGTCCTGCTCAGAGGTCCCTGAGTGTCACCACTGAGGCTCAGATTAGACAGTGACAATTACTTCTTTTTCCCCCCGGCTATTGCCTCCCCTCCCTTTCTTTCCCTGGAGGCAACACCGAGGCAGACCAATCTCCTGGGGCCTAAGAATAGACGCGGGAGGATCAAAGGAGGGAAATCAGGCTCTGGCCTGAGAAAGCCCCTCTCCGAGCCTTACATGGCCTTGTTTAAAGCTGAGCAAAGCCCAAGGGGTGGAGGAAGAGAAAATGTGAGCAGAGCTGGCTTGCAAAAGCTCGAGGCTGCCTGAGGACAGAGCTGTGCTATCAGCGATGGCCCTCAGAGATAAAACCAATCTCCCTTATTGTCAGGAAACTGGGGTGGAGGGTGGTGGAGGGGGTTCGGGAGCTGCACGCTCTGTCCAGAGTCCCTAGCATTTATTTCCAGGTTCTCATCCTGGACTCTGGGGACTCTGGAGAATGACAACAGCAAGGTGAGGCCTCCTCTGAGATCTTGTGGCTCTGTTCTTGGTATAGAAGCGGCAGTGACAAGAGGAGCTGCCACCTGAGTCAGGGGTTTGAGGGCTGCTATGTGGGTGTGAGGTAACTGTGGGGTGTACGTGTCAATGTCAGTAGCTGGAGGGAAAGGCTAGGGGGTCTCTGGTGCAGAAACCCGAGGGCTTAGGGAGTTTAGAATTTCAGACCAAATCTCCTTTCTTGCCATTTAACTTCCATTTCTCTCCCTTTTTAGGAAGCAGGTGTTCAGCACCTCTTGTTCTCTTGAAGAGCTCACAAAGTCCTCTTGAAGTGGAGCCCTCACTTAAGGTGATGGGGATCCTTTTTCCTTTTGCTCATTGTGTCACATTCTTCCAAGGGCCAGGCCACTGACAGGTGCACCCCTCCCTGGGTTCCTTTAAGAGTCCCCTCCCTACCATTTGTCTCTCACCCAGATATCCTGCAGACACCACCATCCATAGGAGCTGCATATGATTAGCAGAAACCCTTCCTGACAGCTCCAGAGAATCCCTCAAATGCATATTCTATTGAGTGCATCTCATTGCTGCTGACAGCCGCTTTATCAATTAAATTCCATGTTCCCCGTCTTCAGAAAAGCCATGAACCTCCCTGCCTAATAAATCACGGGCCCCCAGTTATTGTTAAGTGTCCCATCAGTCTCTAATAAACTCCCTGCCAAAAGGGGCAGGTTATTTATTATGCTGCCTGGACAAGAATGAATTGGGCCCCTTTCTCACAAGGAGAAGAGCGAACGCACTGCCTTCCTCCCTAAAGACTGAGGCAGTGGTATTAAATGGGGGCAATTAATCAACGTGGGCCGTGGGCAGAAGGGAGTCTGGTCTGGAGCATGAGGCAGGATCACTAGGGTTCTTTTCCAAAAGCCAGCCAGCCAAACTCCTGTGGCAGAAGGTGGCTGTGCAGAGCATAGGGGCTCAGGCCGTTGCTAATCCCTATCTCCTAATTCCTGTCTGAAAAAAACACCTAAGATATGGTTACCCCATAAGCCAGGGGGCACATGTAAAAATGGCTATTCTCGATGTAGGGAGGTAGCCTAATAAGATTGAGCAGGGTCGGGAAACGATAAATTCTATCCAGAAGGGCAGATGTTGTTTCTTGATAAACTTGATACAATTTAAGTTTTAGGGATGGCACCGGTCCACTGAACAGATGTACTGAGAAACACAGCAATGAAAGTACCCCAGTCTAGGGAAAGGGACTCGGAAACACATGTTCAATCATGGGTTGCTGGATAAATGGTGTGTACATAGGGGTAGTCCTGGTGCTTGGAAAGCAGTGTCCCAACACCTAAAGTCCCAGGAGCAATCAGGTGTAAGACACAGTGTGAAAAGTGGGCCCTGCTATTAACTGTCTCAAATTAAAACCCAAATTTGGGTGACGCTACAAGATCAGCAAATTAAGATCCTAACTTCTCTATTTTTTAAAAAATCAAGGCCCACTCCACACTGCCAGCTGTATTTCTCTTTATCACCAAAAACACTGCACTATTTGGAAGAACGTAACGGGCTCATCTTATGTTCCTATGGTGGCAGCAAGGTGCTCCATCATGTAGGGTCACTGCATCTTTGAGTCCTCATTCCTTGGTAATTGCTGCCATACTTCACTCACACTAAAGCACTTAGCTTCCCTAAACTCCTGTGGGCTTTAATACTTCCACGCCTCTACACAAACTGTTCCCTTTGCCCAGAATATCTTTCTGAGACTTGTCTGCCTGCTCTCCATCCACCCCCACTGCCGGATGAACTCCTTATTCATCTGTCAGGATAAGCTCAGAATATCAGCCCCCACTGCTTTACAGGAGTTGAATTTTGTCTCCTGGTGCCACTATCTTGGCAGAAGTGCTGGACTCCAGAGATTAGGTAAAGAATGGTCTTGGACTTGCAGTTTTTCTCACAATTCCATACATACTTTAAGCCACTTTGGCTTGGGGTGGGGATGAGAAGGGGATAGAGAAGAAAGCTATTGCTCTGAATACCAAAAGCTGTTTTCTTTGATTTCTCAGAAGTTCTCGCTCTCTCCCACATGATGCCACACTTTGAACAACTAAGGCCCTGAAAAATGTCAGTGCTGCATATGATTTTACACCAGTTTGTGCTACTTGCATATTTCATGCTTGATCATTTCCCCAGATGGGCTGTCAACTCTTTTAGGACAGGCATAGAAAGAGACTGGGCTTTGCTGTCAAACAGATCTGAGTTCCAATCCCATTTATGAGCTCTGAGACTTTGAGCACATTACTTATTCTTTCTCTGAGGAGTTACTTGAGAGCAGCAACTTCTTAAGCTTCAGGTATGTAGAAGGCTTTTAGGATAAGGTCCAGACACTAACCTGGCCTACAACTCATCTCTCCTGCCTCATCAAAGCTTACTCTCTCATTTGCATTCTAAACTCTCTTGAAATGTGCTGTGGTTTTCCTCATCTCTCACCCCCCATTTTCATCTCCCCTGTCTTAGGCTGACTTCTATTCATTCTTCAGATCTTAGCTTAGCTTTTACTAATTTGGGGAGATGTGGCAGAGATTGTTAGTTACTGCCAAAGTTCTTTCCCACTTCTTCTGTAGTAATTGATCTCCTCTCTAATCAGTGTTTAGCTAGGCATATGATGGTCCAGAAAGATAACTACACTTTCCAGATTTCCTTGCAGGTAGGTATGATTTTATGGCTAAGTTCTAGCCAATGAAATGCCAGATAGGAGTATATCAGCTTTAGAGAACATTTCTTAAACTGTTGGCATGATGCCATTTCCCATTCTATTTTTTTTTTTCTTTTTGGGGGGACAAGGTCTCTCTCTGCCACCCAAGCTGGAATGTAGTGGCATGATCCAGGCTCACTGTAGGCTTGAACTGCTGGGCTCAAGTGATCCTTGTCTCAGACTCCCAAGTATCTGGGACTACAGACACATGCCACCTTGCCCAGCTAATTAAATATGTGTGTGTGTGTGTGTGTGTGTGTGTGTGTACAGCACTGGTGCTTGGAAAGCAGTGTACCAACACCTAAAGTCCCAGGAGCAATTAGGAGACAGAGAGAGATAGATAGATAGAGATAGGGGGCCTTGCTTTGTTGGAGATAGATAGATAGATAGATAGATAGATAGAGAGAGAGAGAGAGAGAGAGATAGCCTTGCTTTGTTGACCAGGCTGGTCTTAAACTCCTGGGCTCAGGAGATCCTTCTGTCTCAGCCTCCCAGAGTGTTAGGATTACAGGTGTGAGCCACTGTGCCAGTTCTTTCCTTTCTATTTTGAATATTTCTCCTTCCCACTGGCTGGGATGGAGATATGATGGCTGAAGCTAAAGCAACCATTTGGAGACCAAGACAGAAGCCTGGATACCAGGGAATTTTATGAACCAGAGTGTTATATCAGTCCTACTTCCAGAATTCTTTATAGGGCAAAATAAACTTTTGTCTTGGGAAAGTAAACTTCTATTTTTAATCTATTTGCAATCAAATCTAATCCTGACTGCTACACCTTTCCTGGCGGCCCACATGTGGGCTAGCTGTCCCTCCTCGACTTCAGAAGCACCTGGCACTTTACAGTGAATGAGTCCACCTGTTTGTGTGCATCTTTCTCCATGAGTACACAGGCCCTGTTTATTCTGTTCCATTTTTGCATCTCTAGCATTTGGCTGATTTACAGTAGGTGTTAAGAAGATTTTTATTTAAAAAATGGATAGAGATACTTGAGTACTGAATGCCAATAACAACATTACCTACTTTTTGTTGCTTTGAGGGCCAAATAAGGAGTTCTCTTCTTTCCATATCCCACTGACACTCACACCAAAGGTGGGCCACCTTCTATCAGGCCTTCATTTACATTGTTTTCCTTCCCTCTGAGCTCAGAAGCCTCCACTGCAAAATGACTGGACAGGATCATTTGATCTCATCATCCACTGTCAGCTAAGTCTCACTCTGAACTCTTCAATTCACAGGACTCTCTCCCCAAGTCCAGCTCCCTGGAAAGGGTTCCCTCGTAGGTGGAACAGCATAAACAAAGGCACTGAGGTGTTACAAGCCATGGAGTATTAAGGAGTTGGTGTTTTGGCCTGGTTGGGGGAGGTAGGTGGGTTGTATTTTCCAAAGAGGCAGGGTCTCCTTGTGATTTATCCTGGTGAAGGCTAGGAGGCAGACATGATCCAGACGATTTCTGTATGTGTTACTTTCACATCTTACCTATTTACTAAATCATCTCTTGCCTTTGTGTTTTACCTTTGTAGCACTAAAAATTATGGTCAACAATATTATTATAATTTTTAACTAATTAGGAAAAAAATTTATTCATTTGTGTTTTTAGTCACAGCAATACAATTTTTAATTTAATTTTTATTTTTTGAGACAGAGTCTCACTATGTCACCCTTGATAGAGTGTCGTGGCATCACAGCTCACAGCAACCTCAAACTCTTGGGCTTAAGTGATTCTCTTGCCTCAGCCTCCCAACTAGCTGGGATGACAGGCACCTGTCACAACTCTCCCAGCTATTGTTTTTTTGTTGTAGTCGTCATTGTTGTTTAGTAGGTCCAGGCTGGGTTAGAACCTGCCAACCCCGGTGTATGCGGTTGGTGCCCTAACCACTGAGCTATGGGCAATAAGCCACAGCAATACAATAACATTACTGTAACATTTTTGCCTATAATATGTTATAAACAACAAATACAATAAAGAATACCTACAAAACTACAAATGCTCTTTTCTGGAAAAGTAATCTTTTTTGTTTTCTTGGGATGACTGCAGGGTTATTCAGCAGTGTGGTGGGTAAGTCCTATAAGAACTGCTGCTGTGTGCAAGAAGACGCAGGAGAGATTTTTCAGCAAGATGTCAGCCATTCAATGTTTATTAGGTCCCTGGTACTGGGCTGGAGAGCCTAGGATGACAAAATTCCTGTCCTTCAGAAGCTCATAGTTCATTTAGTGTGAGATACAGACACATAAACAAGTAAATAAAACATGATAAGAGCTAGAATGGAATTATTTATAGCATGAAGTGGGACCTAAGGGAAATAAAGAGGATGTAAAAAAGAGCAGGATCTGAACTTGGCCCCAAACTACTAAGTTATTCACTTAAGAACAATCACTGTAGCACCAACAGGGTACCCGGCTGGGATAGAGAAGAAATTCTGGGCAGGGAAACTGTTCAGGAGGTTTTTGCAATAGTTAAGATAATGAAGGGACCTAAAATAGGGCAAATGCTATGGAGGCTGATGAAGAGAAATGGATGAAATAATTGGAGGCAAAATTACCTGCACTCAGTAAATTGTTGTAAGGGGGGAAGGACAGAAGATGGAGCCAAGAATTTCTAAGTTGATCTGGGGATTAGGTGGGCAAATAAGGGTGGGGTTACCAAGAGGGACCTTATTTTATTTATTTATTCATTTATTTATTTTGACAGAGTCTCACTCTGTCGCCCTGGTCTGTAGAGCGCTGTGGGATCATAGCACATAGCAACATCAAATCCTTGGGCTCAAGCAATCCTCTTGCGTTAGCCTTCTAGTCCTTATCTGGGACTACAGGAGCCCACCACTACGCCCCACTAATTTTTCTATTTTTAGTAGAGACAGGGTCTTGCTCTTGCTTAAGCTAGCCTAGAACTCCTAAGCTCAAGCAATCCACCCTCCTCAGCCTCCCAGAGTGCTAGGATAATAGTCGTGAGCCATGAGGGGCCACCTGGAACCTTTAGTTCCATCCCATTCCCTCCTCAGTCGCCCTTCCTTCCTATGGACAGTTGGCATCTTGTAAATTTCTCTTTCCTTTTTTTTGAGACAGAGTCTCAAGCTGTCCCCTGAGTAGAGTGCTGTGGTGATTGCTTGGACTTAAGCAATTCTCTTGCCTCAGCCTCCTAAGTAACTGGGACTACAGGTACCCGCCAGAACGCTGGGCTACTTTTTTTTGGTTGCAGTTGTCACTGTTGCTTAGCAGGCCTAACTGGGTTTGAACCTGTCACCCCAGGTGTATGTGGCCCGTGCCCCTGCAGTTTGCAAATTTCTAAGCAAAATTATCTTTAGGACTACCTTCCCATGGGATTACTGTCAAAGCCATTCTGTACATTATATGGAATCCAGACTATCAATCACTGTGTGTATGTTTGGGTGTAAATGGGGTAGGGAACAAGCAATAATCAGGATTATAATTTGAGGACAAAGTTGGGATTGGACGCAGAATATCTTTATGTTTGGATTTAGGAACAAAGTTTGGTTCCAGAAAAAATATTTACATTCTGCATTATAACTAGGACTTCGTTATAGGAGCTCAGTCATTTGATACATATTGAGCATTTCCTATGTGTCAGATTGTATTTTATCTGTTAGTGATAGAACAGAGAACAAGGCAGAACAGGTCCCTGTCCTGACAGAGTAGGGAGGAGGAGGACAGACACACACAATTTCAGGTAGTTATAATAAAGCGAAATCAGGTAGAACAAAGGAATAGAATGTGATGAGAATAACCAGGGAGCAGACAGGATGGGAGAGCTGTCTCACGAGTTTAAGAAAAAACTGTTTGTGGCTGGGAGCAGTGGCTCACGCCTATGATCCTAGCATGCCCGAAGGCCAAGACGGGTGGATTGCTTGAGTTCAGAGGTTCGAGAACAGCCTGAGCAAGAGCAGGACCCCCATCTCTACTAAAAATAGAAAAAACTAGACGGGCGCCATGGCGTGCGCCTGAAATCCCAGCTACTGAGGAGGCTGAGGCAAAAGAATCGCTTGAGACCAAGAGTTTGAAGTTGTGAGTTATGACAGCCAAGACACTCTACCCAGGGGGTCAGAGCGAGGCTCTGTCTCACAAAAGGGAGGGAAGTGGGTGGAAGGAAGGAAAGAAGGAAAAAAAACTCTTTGAAAAGGTGACATTTGAGCAGAGATCTACTGATCTACTGTAAGGAAAAAGTGGTAAAGACTCCCAGTTGACCACTCAGGAAATGATTGGGGGTGTGTGCGCGCGCACCACACAGAAGGCGTGTTAAATTTGAGCCGTCCATTAGGGATCTCAGTGGAGATGTTGGGGAGGTAGATGGAGAACGCAGAGATCAAAAGCAGAGATGTGAACTTCGGCGTCGTCAGATCAGTTCCAAATCCAATTCAATTTACTTTTATCAGAGATCACCATATGCCTGGGGTGGGGGCAGATGAATAGAGCCAAACTGCAGACACACATTCCCAGCAAACGTGGTACATCCTCAGGTCTACTAACCCCTCTGCCAGCAGAGGAGGCAGCGAGTCGACGCGTCCAGGAAGAAGTGACCGCGCAGCAACTCTGAGCGGCGAACTCGGCGCGTGGCGCTGAGGCGTGGGTGTGACGCACCCGACGCGTCACTGGGAGAGCGTTGTGCGCGCGGCGGCCGCGCAGCGGGCAAGGCTGGGCGAGCCTCTGTGAAGACGCCAGGAGGCGGGGCGGCGCCCCACCGTGGGCCCGCGGCGCCCTCTTCAGGCCGCAGGCAACGGCACACCGGTAGCCTCCCCTGTCCTCTCCTCCCCCTTCCGGCCTGCCTTGGGCCATGTTTTTTTCTTGTGTGTGTTAGAAGTATCTCTCCGCCCCCGACTTTCGCCCCTCCCCCTCCGCTTCCAGGCCGGGCGTGTCCGTGTCTTTGCAGGATGACTGCCAATAAAGTTTTTCCTTTTCTCGCTCCCAGGCTGCCCGCCTCCCTCAATTACCGCGAGATCTGAAGGCGCAGCTACCATGGCGGCGGCGTTTGAAGGCCCGGTGGCCTCAGCGGCAGTGGAGAGCGGTATGCAGGTCGAGCGTGTTGCCGAGCCGATCCCGGCCCCAGAGCCACCCCCTGGGCCCTTGCGGATCCTGCGGACGGCTCACGACGTCGGCGGCCCGCGGACCCGCACAGGGGACGTACTGCTGGCGGAGCCAGCGGACTTCGAGTCGTTGCTGCTTTCTCGGCCGGTGCTGGAGGGGCTGCGGGCGGCCGGCTTCGAGAGACCCTCGCCTGTGCAGCTGAAGGCCATCCCGCTGGGCCGCTGTGGGCTGGGTGAGGGCGGGGCCCCGGGGGAGGGCCTGCACTCTTCGGACCTCTGTTAACTTGTAAAACTAAGGCACTTTGTTAAACTTGAAGATAGTTTGGGTCCTTTCCATCCCTGACAAGTGGTGCTAAGTTTGAGACGAGAAGCTGTAGCAGTTCTGGGACCAGGCATGTTAGTGGATGTGTTCTTGTGTGTTTTTGAGAATCAGCGAAAGCTGAAGGTGCCTCTGGAGACTCTTCTAGGGCCCTGCTTCATTGTTGGTACCTAAGCCACTACTGGCTGGTAATAATTTTTTTTTTTTTTCTGCAGATTTAATTGTTCAGGCTAAATCTGGCACTGGGAAAACCTGTGTATTCTCCACCATTGCTTTGGACTCTCTTGTTCTTGAAAACTTAAGCACCCAGGTGAGTCAGCTCAGAGCACCCAAGGGAAGTGTTACATGGATTTTACCTGTAGCTTCTCAGAGGTGGAAGTGAATTTGATGAGTGAATGAGTTAAACTATATGAAAAGTATAAAAGCAAAGTAAATATTGAGGTCCTTGAATGGTGGTGATGTGGATAGTGACCAATGATACATGCTTAGTGTTTGAAATTTTCTATTATTTTACATAGAATAAGACTTCCATATGTGTCAGTTTTGTCATTACTTGAGAACACAGATGAATTCTTTATTTTACTGACTAGATTGTAGCATTTGATTCCTGGTAATGTTATTCTCTGGCCGTTGTTGGTAACTGCAGGGGGTTCTTTAAATATATCATATTGATCTCCTATCTTTGAAATTATCTTGGAATACTTCTGAGATTGGCTTATCCAAATTAGTAGTAGATTTGGGTTTGTGGATCATTTCTTCAACAAAGATTTATTGATTATTGAGCTCATATTGCATATAAACGGTATGCCAGACATTGGGAATTCAAAGCTGTATTAGATATAGTTCTAATTCAGAATTTATTAGTTATGGCAGACTTCATTTCAAGTTCTTAGTCACATGTATAACTGATGATGAATCTTGAACAGTATGTTGAATATTAGTATCCCATCTTTTTAACGATGAGGATACAAATATTCATCAATTGGGAAGCTTTTTAAAAAATTTCTGGTTAATTTGAGGGTATAAAGAATTAGGTTACAGTGTTTGCATTTGTTAGGTATAGTCCCTGTTTCACTTGTATTCCCCCTTCTTCCCCCCCCAGGAGGTGTGCCATATACCCTCACATTTTGCCCACCAGTCTGGGAAACTTTTTGAGTTGAATCTTATATCTACCAAATTCTGGGTGATGCTGTACATAGGACATCCTTCTAATTCTGAAGGACCTGGGCTAGACTAATTGTAGATTAAGACGTATTAGATTTTGGCTTCTGACAATTTGGCAGCAGATCAAATGCCAAAACTGTGGAAGAATTTCAAAATAAAATTTATATTTTTTATTTAAGATCTTCATATCATCATAATGACATGTTATTTTTTTATGTGTGTATCAAAGTAATTCTCATTTTTGAAAATTAGGAAAATTCAGAAAAATAAAAGAAAGTGTCAGAAAATGATCTATAATCTCACCTACCTAGAGAGAAAATACTCCTAGTCCTTTTTTTTTTTTTTAAAGCAATCTGTTTTTTCTTATAGTTGAGAACATACATCTTTACCTTCTCCTCCTCCAAGTTGTAATATGGTTAATTTGAGGGTATAGTTGTATTACAAAGTTTTCACTATAGCTCTCTAGTAGTCTAGGTCTCCTAGAGCCCTGATCTTTACTTTCCCCCTAATTCTTGTCAGCCATACGGCCTTCTTGCTGTTCCTCAAATAGTCTAAGAACGTTATAATCTTAAGGCCTTTGTATCTGCAATTTTCTTTTCCTGAAAAGTCTTCCGTAGCTGTCACAAATCTAGCTTTACTCGATGCTATACATGTGAGTCTGCTCACATGTTACCTCCTTAGAGGAGCTTTCTTGATCACCTCATTTGAAATAACTTCTTTCTTTTTTCCCTGTTTGTTTTTTTAAATCATGCTTCTCAATATTGCCATTTGTTTTGTTCATTTTATAGATTCTTATTGTCCAAGAATGAAAGTTAATGAGGGCAAAGACTAGTCTTTTTTTTTTTTTTGAGATAGAGTCTCACTTTGTCGCCTTTGGTACAGTGCTGTGGCATCACAGCTCACAGCAACCTCAAACTCTTGGGCTTAAGCGATTCTCTTGCCTCAGCCTCCCAAGTAACTGGACTACAGGCGCCCGCCACAATGCTTGGCTATTTTTTGGTTGTAGTAGTCATTGTTGTTTGGCAGGCCCAGGCTGGATTTGAACCCGCCAGCTCTGGTGTATGTGGTTGGCGCCCTAGCTGCTGAGCTACATGTGCTGAGCCAACAAAGACTACTCTTAACAGTTGATTCCCTGGGAACTAATGTGTTGCCTAGGACATACTAGGTTCTTAGTATTTGTTGAATGAATGAATGAATGAATGGAATGTAGTTAGCTGGCTGTATCTGGGTTCTGCATCCAAGGATTCAACTGTGGAAAGGAAATATTGGGGAAAAAACCCAATAAAAAATACAATAATAAAAAACAAATAAAAATATAGTACAACTGTTTATATAGTATTTACATTATATTAGGTTTTTTTTTTTTTTTTGAGACAAGAGTCTCAAGCTGTCATCCTAGGTAGAGGGCCCTGGCGTCATAGCTCACAGCAACCTCCTACTAGGGCTCAAGCAGTCCTTTTCCATCAGTTTTTTCTATTTTTGGTAGAGATGGGGTCTCACTTTTGCTCAGGCTGATCTTGAACTTGTGAACTCAAGCAGTCCACCCGCTTTGTTCTCCCAGAGTGCTAGGATTACAGGCGTGAGCCACTGTGCCTGACCTATATTAGGTATTATAAGTAATCTAGAGATGATTTGAAGTATATGGGAGGATATGCATAGGTTATATGCGAATTGATGTCATTTTATTGAGGGACTTGAGTATCTGCTGATTTTCTTATATGTTGGGGTCCTGGAAGCAATCCTCTGCTGATACTGAGGGATAGCTGTATTTTCCCTCATCAATAAAAACTCATCATTTTAAATGATTGTTAAAGTGAAATATAGTGGATCATATAATGAATGTGCCAGTTGTATGTATTTATTCCTTTGACTTATTAAAAGTGTATTTTACAATTTTTTAGATTTTGATCTTGGCTCCTACAAGAGAGATTGCTGTACAGATACATTCTGTTATTACAGCTATTGGAATCAAAATGGAAGGCTTAGAGTGTCATGTCTTCATTGGAGGGACCCCGTTGGCACAAGACAAAACCAGACTTAAAAAATGTCATATTGCTGTTGGATCTCCTGGTAAGATAACAAAGACTGCTGGTAATTGGAGCTTTTAAGGAACTTAATACTTTTAATATAATAATGAGGATAAATAGGAGTTTTTGGTAACTGTGATAATGATTTGATTAGAAATGAAGAGCATTAGACCAATGAGATATAGAAATATGGCTAGATTACCAGTGGAATTTATGAAATCTTTAGGTATTCGCAAACATCCTTATGGGATAAGGTTTCTGAGAAGAGAAATGAGGACTCTCAGGAAGCCTTTCTAGCCATGGGTTGGGATTATTCTTTGGCTTGTCTGTTAGTCTTTGGGTCGTAGTCTTTGGGTCGTGAATCACTAAGAATTAGAATCTAGCATTCATTGCCTTAGCACTCAAGTCTTTTGATAGGAATGCTGTTTATTTTTCATACTATTTTGTGATGAAACTTAAAGGAACAATAATACAATAATGGGTTTAAACAAGATCAGAACTCAAGATTTTTAATTTGTGGTTTAGAGTATAAATGTACAACAAGAGTCAAGTTAGGAAATTGAGCAGTACGACCTGTGAGTAGGTAGAGTAATAACATTGGTGGAAATTTGCACAAATTTGGTATATTATAAATATTTCAATGTGGCTTTTTTCCTGAAATTTAGGCAGAATCAAACAACTTATAGAACTTGACTACTTGAACCCAGGCAGTATACGTCTCTTTATTCTTGACGAAGCAGATAAGCTCTTAGAAGAAGGCAGCTTCCAGGAACAAATTAAGTAAGAAAAATGAATAACCTGATTATTAAAATAATGCCCCCCCCCACTGCTCCTCCCATGTGGCGCCTGTGGCTCAGTGAGTAGGGTGCTGGCCCCATATACCGAGGGTGGTGGGTTCAAACCCAGCCCCGGCCAAACTGCAACAAAAAAATAGCTGGGTGTTGTGGCAGGCACCTGTAGTCCCAGTTACTCGGGAGGCTGAGACAAGAGAATTGCCTAAGCCCAGGAGCTGGAGGTTGCTGTGAGCTGTGAAGCCATGGCACTCTACCGAGGGCAGCAGAGTGAGACTCTGTCTCTAAAATAAAGTAAATAAATAAATAATACCCCTGGCTTGGTACCTGTAACACAGTGGTTATGGCGCTAGTCACATGCACCGAGGTTGGCAGGTTTGAGCCCTGCCTGGGCCAGCTAAACAACAATGATAACTGCAACAAGAAAATAGTTGGGTGTTGTGGTAGGCACCTGTAGTCCCAGCTACTTGGGAGGCTGAGGCAAGAGAATCACTTAAGCCCAAGAGTTTGAGGTGCTATGAGCTATGACACCACGGCACTCCACTGAGGGTGACATAGTGACACTCTGTCTCAAAAAAGTAAATAAATAAATAAATAAGTAAATAAATAAAATAATGCCCTATAATATCTATCTTTAGCTTTTCCAGGTGTTGATTATTGTCTAAATAATTTTCATGGTACATGTTTCCCTTCTATTTTGCAGTTGGATTTATTCTTCCTTGCCTGCCAGTAAACAGATGTTGGCAGTGTCAGCTACTTACCCAGAATTTTTGGCTAACGCTTTGACAAAGTACATGAGAGATCCCACTTTTGTAAGACTGAATTCCAGTGATCCAAGTCTGATAGGTGTGTACAGATTTTGAATACTTTTACTGTTTTTCTTTTGTGATATTCCAGAACTTTCCCTTGCCTAGTTGTCTTTTACTGTTTCCTAATTGCTATTAGAAGGTAAGTAGCAAGTATGTTTGTTTAACTGACAACTCAACTTCTTCACAGGTTTGAAGCAGTATTACAAAATTGTCAATTCATATCCTTTGACCCATAAGATTTTTGAGGAAAAGGCTCAGCATTTACAGGAACTGTTCAGCAGAATTCCATTTAATCAAGCTTTAGTCTTTTCTAATTTGCACAGCAGGTAATGTAACTTAAAAGGTCATCTGGGAAACTTACAAAATTAAAGGGTAGGCATGGGGCAATATTTGTAAAATTATATTATTTTTCATAGAGCTCAACATTTGGCTGATATCCTGTCTTCTAAAGGCTTTCCTGCTGAATGTATTTCAGGTAAGTTCATCTCTTCCTTTATTCGATGTTTAGTGTACTGACTTGAAGCTTCCAAAGTCAGGAGAAAGAAATACTACTTCATGAGCTGTCTTAGGAGTATGAGGTTACAGTGAATCTTCAAAGTAAAAGACATTTCAGGCTTATTTTTTATTTCAGTTTGATCAATACCTTTTTATTTTTAAGGAGTAATTTGGTATGTAGTAAAAAATTAGAAAATTAGTATGCAAAGACACTTAATTTTTTTTTTTTTTTTTTTGAGACAGAGCCTCAAGCGGTTGCCCTGGGTTGAGTGCTGTGGTGTCACAGCTCACAGCAACCTCAAACTCTTGGGATTAAGCGATTCTCTTGCCTTAGCCTTCCAAGTAGCTGGGATTTCAGGTGCCTGCTGCAATGCTTGGCTATTTTTTGGTTGTAGTCGTCATCATTGTTTGGCGGGCCCGGGCTGGATTTGAACCTGCCAGCTCCAGTGTTTGTGGCTGGCACCTTAGCCACTTGAGCTACAGGCGCTGAGCCAAGACACTTAAATTTTATTAGGATCTCTTTGAGTTATTTCCACAAATATTATCAAGTCCACAAAAAGCAAAAATCATAAAAACAAAGTTTGTCTTTGTTGTCTGAAGAGTAAAATATTTTTTTCCTTTACCTAATCATTGTTAAAATGCTCACAATTACTACCTGAATTGGCTCTTATGGTCTTATGGAAGGCAAAAGTGATTCAGTTTTTGCTGCAGAGTTGAATTACTATGATTGGCTTAGTAGGAATGAAAGATTTAAAGGAATTTTTGATTAGTGAGAGCCTTTTTAGAGTTTGGAGTTTTGTTTTTGTCTCAGCTTAATTTTTAACCTGTTAATTTAAGCTTGTTTAGTCATGATATAGTGTGGAGACCGTTTTCTAATGAACCAATATTTTGACCATAGATCACTCTTTAACACAAAGTTTACAAATAGTTGATTAAAACAATTTTATTTTCCTAAGAATTGCTTGTTGTACTGTATATGTGACTTTACAGACAGAATATCATATCTACAGGTATAGCCTGGTCACCATGTAAAATTGATTTTTGAATTTCAGGTTGATGGCCTAAACCATATTTTAAAAGATCCTGATTTTAGATCTTAACTCAGATTTGCACAGGATAGACTTAACTCTGGAGGGAATATTTCAAGTGTTAAGACCAGTGGCTTGCCACCCGTAGCTCATTGGTTAGGGCGTTGGCCACATACACCCAGGTAGGCGGGTTTAAACCTGGCCTGGGCCTGCTAAACAATGACAACAATGGCAACAAAAAAATAGCTGAGCGTTGTGGTGGGTGTCTGTAGTCCCAGCTGCTGGGGAGGCTGAGGCAAGAGAATTGCTTAAGCCCAAGATTTGAGGTTGCTGTGGGCTCTGATTACCACGGCACTCTACCGAGGACGACAGTGAGACTGTGTCTCAAAAAAAATAAAAATAAAAAAATAAATAAAGTGTTAGGACTGGATGTTATGATTTTTGCTTTTTGTGAACTTGATAAATATGTATTAGTTTACTTTTTATGACTTTTCTTTTTGGATCTTTTTAGGCAACATGAATCAGAATCAGCGTCTTGATGCTATGGCTAAACTGAAGCAGTTTCATTGCAGAGTCCTCATTTCCACAGATTTGGTAAATTTCCTGTTCAGTTTGGGTGACTAATCCATCTTGACATATGTTCTATTATCATATGTACAGATTTCATCTATTATGTAGGTGTATCTAACAAGAATACCAGAAGATAATTATCTTTTTGGTGCTGGGGAAAATGCTTTCTTAAAATGTCTTTAATAGGCTCGGCGCCTGTGGCTCAACGGGCTAAGGCGCCAGCCACGTACACCTGAGCTGGCGGGTTCGAATCCAGCCCGGGCCTGCCAAACAACAATGACGGCTGCAACCAAAAAATGGCCAGGCATTGCAGCGGGCGCCTGTAG
>CAUYRH010170380.1:0-20171 GCA_963574655.1 Perodicticus potto | reverse complement strand
TTTTCTGTTTCTAGTTAGGTTGGCCAAAGGTTTATCAATTTTATTAATCCTTCCAAAAAACCAACTTTTTGTGCCATTGATCTTCTGAATGATTCTTTTGTTTTCAATTTCATTTAATTCTGGCCTAATTTTGGTTATTTCTTTTCTTCTGCTGGGTTTGGGGTTGGAATGTTCTTCCTCTTCCAGTTGCTTGAGATGACCCATTAAGGTGTTCTGTTTTCTTGATGAACGTCTGATAACTCAAGTGATCCTCCTGTCTGGATCCTCCTCAGCAGCTGGGAGTACAGGCACGTGGCACCACTGTTGGCTTTTTTTTTTTTTTTTTTTTTTTTTGGACAAATAGGGTCTCACTAAGTTGCTCAGTCTAGTCTGGAACTGCTGGCTTCCCAATTTTCCTATTTTAAAAATGTGGGGTTTTACCCATTTCAAAAAAATTTTGCTGCAATTATTGTGCAGATCAAGGGCATAAACCTTAACTTTTCTACTGTGTGAAATTTACAAATGTCTGCTCCCACAGAACTACTACGCAGGTTAAGTATTTGACATTAACAGCATCCGAAATTCTCCTAGGCTCAGTGCCTGTAGCACAGCGGTTACGGCACCAGCCACATAACACTGAGGGTGGTATTTTCAAACCCAGCCCGGGCCAGCTAAACACCTGCAACCAAAAAATAGCCAGGCAGTGTGGTGGGTGCCCGTTGTCCCAGATACTTTGGAGGCTGAGGCAAGAGACTTGCTTAAGCCTAAGAGTCTGAGGTTGTTGTGAGCTGTGACACCACAGCACTCCACTGAGGGTGACATAGTGAGACTCTGTCTCAATAAAAAAAAAAAAGGAAGTCTCTTAAATGTCCACCCACACGCAATCCTATCAAAGGTAAATACAATCCTATTGACTGACTTACAGTACCATAATTCATTTTTCCAGTTTCTGAACTTCACAGACTTTGATGCTGGACTTCTTTTGCTCCGTATTATGTCTTTGAGACTCATCCATGCTTTTGTGTATATTGGTAGTTATCCTATCCAAATCATTTCCTTATAGAAATATACTACACTTTGGCCATGCCACTGTTGTACACTCCAATTATTTCCAGGTTGGTACTGTTAAAACTAAATGCTATGATTAGCTATGCTTTCATCTAGTCAGATTGTTAACATAAACACCTCTTAGTGAAATGGGTTGCAGAAATGTACCATTGACATGGAACACTCATTGCTTTTCCCCGTATGCCTCATTTAGTCCTTCTCCACTTTGCAAAAAATTAATTTTCTGACGTGAGAGGTAGACAAGCAATTCCAAATCAATTTGTGCTTATCTGTTATTTACTTCTAGCACCAAAGTTTTGGGTTACTAAGAAGCTACTGAATACAAAAGTAAATATACACCTAAAGGGGGGCACACACCATACCAGAGTGGTGAGCAGCACACATCGGCATTAAAGGTGAATACACATTTCACTCAAGACACTGTTCTGGGCTTGGGAGATGCTACGCTTCAGTTCTAAGTTGAATGCACAGGTTCTAGAATCAGAAAAACTCATCTTTGAATCGTAGTTCATCTCCTCCCTCTATGATCCCAGTGAATTACTTTATCTCAGCTCCTCATTGCAAAAACGGGGCTGATAATGTTAGTAGGAAATAACATATTTATCACATCTGTCATACAAGCAGATTTAAATATGCTATTTTGCATATTTAAATGTATTGAAATGTGTATATATGAATATACATGAATATAAATGCATATGTATACTAACAGCCACCAACATGTGCTATATTTTAGCTTAGGAGGCCCAAATTAGCTTCAGTTCTGGTGCAACCTTGCCCATTTATAATCTTGAAATAAATTCCCTAAAATTCAGAATAGCAAATTTGCGGTAATACAATCTATACGATCCGATTCTGACACTTACCTTTATGTCAGTCTCAGGTTTAATTGTGGTAAGTCATAACGACAGCCACAGTGAATTTTGGTATTCTGTTAGAGAACACACAGAGTGATTTTAAATTCCAATATAATTCAACCCTTCAGATACCTTCAAGGATCTGTCTTCATTTTTACAAGTTATCAAATTACTGTATCTCGGTTCAAATCTTTCATTACCTGCTCTGTGATAACAGACTTCAACTGGCTGAGTCTCTCTCTCAGTAAGCACAAAGTTAAGTTTTGTCAGTAGAGGGCGCTGGAGGAAGTATTTTTTTTCTTTCTGCTTCCAGTTTACTGCTATTAATACAGGGTGTCCAGAAAGTTCATGTGCAAATTAAAATAGTTGGCTAGTTTAAATTGCACACAAACTTTCTGGACACCCTGTACATTGATTTATTCCTGCTGCACAGCATCCAGCAGCTAGTTCGTGAAGGGAATTCAGCAATAATCACTCTGTAGCCTGCTCAGAAGGCGTAGCCCCTTGGTGAGCTGGCAGCTCCTCCGGTCCTGGCTGGGTGATCGTCTTCCCCTTGCCCACTGAAGCCCGTGCATCAGACCTCACATTACTCTGCAAGTGAGCAAGCTCCTGACACCTCTGCTGTCTCTGCACTTGCCCGTGCTCAGCTCTTCAGTTCCCACGTGTTCTTTAGCATCAGACTCCTGCAGAGTGTGGATTCTCCGAGGTCCCAGACTTCCCTAGGTCTGGGTTCCAGCTGCATCTGCTGGCCTGCAGTGCCCAGCAGCAGCCAGCAGCAAGCAGCTTCCCCAGAACCATTCCTAGCAACTCTGCAGCAAGCTTTCAAGTGTGATACCTCCCTAGAGGTTGCTCTCCTAATGCCCCAGAAGCCAGGTTTCTAGCAAGTCCCATGGTGTGGTACTTCTGCGTCTTTTCCATCATCCAGTGAGCCACGGTCGTGCTGTCTCTGAAGGAGTCTGGACCTCAGTCTGAGAGGGGTTGAAGGGTGCTGTGTCTTAGCCCTATGACACCAGCTGATCCTTAAATATAGAATTGCTGATTTCTATAGGCTTTACTTCTTACCCGCCAGTTCTCTGTTTCATCAACCCACAGTATAGTTAATTCCTGTACTACACTTTCACTTTTCAAATTACTAGGTGGCTTCTGTCTCCTGAGTTGAGCTTAACTGCTAAAATTTCAAGGTGAACACAGATGAGTACAAGACCAAAACTTAATCTTCTGAGTCCAAAATCCTATGATTTTTCCACTGCACCAAAATAGAAGCATGAATAAAAGTACACTGAGGAAGAAAGGAAAAACTGGCTATTTCAAGAAAATAATTTACCTCAGTGTCATTTAATAGCCGCCCCCTTTCAACTCATTATCATAGACACTCAAAGATAAAACCACGACCCGTCAAGGTCCTTGCTACACTGGGTCTGCCCCCTACACAGAGAGAGTCCTGCAGGAGTAAGGAACCGAAAG
The DNA here is from genome assembly GCA_963574655.1 of Perodicticus potto. Classification (NCBI taxonomy): domain Eukaryota; kingdom Metazoa; phylum Chordata; class Mammalia; order Primates; family Lorisidae; genus Perodicticus; species Perodicticus potto. The sequence continues at coordinate 16,803 of CAUYRH010170380.1, read as the reverse complement.
GGAAATGACACTATATCCAATTTTAATCACAAAGCAGCTTCTGGAAGTCACAGAAAATACTCAACACGGGTACAAGTGAAGACAGGGTACCAGAGAAAACGCCACACAAGACACCGGGTGAGTGCCTTAACATTCTAACTTCTGATGAAATAACTATACAGTTAAAATGAATGCTGTAATGGGGAATTTATCTTACGATTCAGCCAAATAAACCCAACTGAATGGAAAAGATGTTTGACTCCCCATAGGCGTCAAGGGTCATTTACTTAGTACATAAAGAAAAGGTGGTTCTTAAAATTAGAATCTGAATAAAACTCAATATACCACAGTTCACTGGATTAAGTATCCAGAATTACCAGGCTAGCCACGGTCCCACCTCAATTTCTGACAACGAACGGGTCATTTGGCCTCTGTATTTAATGGTCTTAATTCCAAATAGAGTAAAAATACCACACTTTATGTCAATCCTCTACCTCCTTTAGTCCCCAGAACCCTTTTCCAAAGCACTTCCATTGGCTCTAGCTTGCCACGTATGCTCCACACACCTGTGTACCTGTGTGCTGCTCCCACCTCAAATATCCCCTCAGTCATAACTAGCAACACGAAATGTGGCTCCTCCAATTTTGGAGGCCCCATAGAACGGCCCAGGTTTCTGTGCTCTGCTCTGTCTGGTCACTCTGAATGTACCTTCCTTAGTCTCTCAAAGAGCTATAAGATACCGAGGGACAGGAACTATTTTATTGTTATGATTTATTGGCAAAACAAACACAAAGTTTTCCTTCTTGACAGTGCTCAGAGATAAGTATTTGGATATTTCCTAAGTTCACATCGTGGGTGTACAGAAGGATCAGGAGTCACATCCAAGTCTCCTGACTATCTCACAACCCTATTTGTTCCCTGTCACCATCAGTCTCAAGAGGTTTAAAGATAATAACAAAGGTTTAAAGATAATAACATCAGGCTTTGGAAGGACGGCTGAGAGGAAGCAAGGACGATGAGGCTCATCAGCCCGACAGCAGGGTATTATGCTTCACAACGGGAGAATTTCAAAAGGCTAGTTACGGCCAAACCACGCAAACTGAAATCAGCCTACAGTACTTGGGATTTATTTGATGTCATTATGACAATTGAGTAGGGGAGAGCCACATTAGAACACACGTTTGTGATGGTCATTAGCCCCGTAGGTGTCTTAGCCTTATCTGGAGGTAAGTCGTGTTGAGTGTGTAGGTGATTACAGAAGTGAAGAGATTCCTCTAAAATCCAAACACCGTAACTGTGTCGAGACCTGGTCTGATATCAAATGCATGCAGCATATTGCGTTTAGTACTTTGCAATTTGATTTTTCATTCAACAACCTAAAATCCATTCATGTGGTGCCATATAACTGTAGTTCATTCATTTCATGGACGTATAGTAGACCATTGTATGAATTTACTAAAAGTTATTTATCCATTCCTAGGTTGATAAAACCTAAGTTTAAAGACTTACAGGGGTGGGGATCTGCAGCGTCAAGGCAAAATGTGGCCTTCTAGGCCCATAAGTGTGGCCTTTTGACTGAGTCCAAATTTTAAAGAACAAATCATTTTATTAAAAGGGGTGCAGCTGAGAAAGATGAAGCTTTTCTTGCCTCCTTTGGTGTTTTAAAAAGAACAATCTTGAAATCAGAAGGCCACAGATTCCCCTCTGAGTAATGTGTGAGAGTTTTATCTAGAGTGCCTCAAAGTAGAATAGAAAATTATAGAACACTGACATTTTCAGTATTAATAGATTATTCTTTCCTTATCTTTTTATTTTGGCAAGAATCTCCAGCATAATATTGAGTAGAAATAATGAATATAGATATCCTTTCCTTATTTCCAATAGTTAGGAAAGCATTCAATATTTAATCATGCATTTTTAGGTAAGCTATCGTTTTTCTTTTTATATATCCTTTATCAAATAGAAAACGTTTCATATATTTCTAGTTTACTGAGAGATTTTATGGTCGTGAATGGGTGTTAATTTTTGTTTCTGTCTTTTTGTCTTTTTGAGACAGAGTTTTTCACTCTGTTGCCCTGGGTGGAGTGACCTGGTGTCACAGTTCATAGGAACCTCAAACTCTTGGGCTCAAATGATCCTCCTGCTTCAACCTCCCAAGTAGCTGGGACTATAGGCACCCGCCACAATGCCTGGGATAGTTTTCTATTTTTAGTAGAGCCAGAGTCTTGCTCTTGCTCAGGCTGGTTTCAAACTCCTGAACTCAGGCAATCCACTGGCCTCGGATTCCCAAAGTGCTAGGACTACAGGTGTGAGTGAGCCACCCCACCCAGCTATGGGTATTCAATATTGTTAAATATTTTCTCTGTACTCACTGGGTTTATCGTGTGGTTTTTAATCTTTGTTAATATGGTGAATTACAGTGATGGATGTGTTTTAAATGATAAAACCAACCTTATTTTCCAAGTTTTCCTTTACCCTTTACCACTTCTCTTAGCCATGATTAATTATCCTTTTTATGTAATGCTGGGTTTGATTTATCAGTGTTTAATTGTATTAAGGAGAGATTTGTAGCTCTGCGTTATATGCTATAGTCTGTACTAATTTGCTTGTAATATTTGTGTCAGGTCTTAGTAAAAGGGTTGTATTGGCCTCATATTTGAGGTTAACATTGCTGCTTCTTCTATTTCTTGAAAGATTTGGGTCATTCTTAAAAATATGTTTTCTTAGATACCAAATTCTATTTAATGCTGCATGGGTCAACTCCAAGGAACACTACATAAATGAAGTCCTGTGTGAAGGGCGCCCCCTGAAGGTGTGCAGTGCCCAGCCGCTGTGGCGCCATACAGTAGCCTCGTCTGTGATTGTCTCAGAAGGTTGACTACACTGGTGTGTTCTAGTACTTTTTTGTTTGTTTGTTTTTTGAGAAATCTTCTCCTTACCTAATTTTTGTTCTTTTGCAGCTGATAAGTCTCACTGGCTGTTCCTAAGATCTTTTTTTTTTTTTTTTTAATTTGGTGTTCCCTAACTTCACTATAAATTTATTTGGTGTTCAATTATCTAATTATGAATTCATGTACATATTTTTTCTTATGCTACTTTATATGTATGTTTCTTTCTGTATCTATGAGACATGACTTTTTTTTTCTTTTTTTTTTTTAAGAGACAGAGTCTCACTTTGTTGCCCTTGGTAGAGCGCCATGGCGTCACAGCTCACAGCAACCTCCAGTTCTTGGGCTTAGGCGATTCTCTTGCCTCAGCCTCCTGAGTAGCTGGGACTACAGGAGTCCCCCACAATGCCCGGCTACTTTTTTTTGTTGCAGTTTGCCTGGGGCTGGGTTCTTACCCTCCGCCCTCGGTACATGGGGCCATTCTTAAAAAGAATTGGTGCCCACTCACTGAGCCACGGGCACTGCCCTATGAGACATCACTTTTTACAATTCCAGACCATTTTCAGTCAATTGTTTCCTCAAATGTCTTTCCTCTTTCCTTCTCGCACTCTGACTGGATGTCTCTTAGATGCATCGCTCCATATCATCTAACCTTTATTTCATATTTTCTGTCTTCTTATCTATGCATTATTATGATCTGGGCCATCCGTTCATATGCGTCTTCCATGTCACTTGTTCTCATTTTAGCTGTGCCTGATACGCATCTAAATCGTCCCTTGAGTTTTTATATTTCAATTATATTTTTCACTTTTAAAAGTTGTATTTGATTCTCTTTGGAAACTAATTTGATCACATTTGAAAATCTCTTATTGTTTCATGCAAACTTTTGTATCATATTTTTAAAATATTTTATAAGTAGTGCTCTAGTATTCTGAAAGGGAGTATTCTAACGTATGAAGTTCTTGGTCCTTGGAGAGTATACATCTGTTAGTTTCTGCAATGGATGACTCTCATTAAGAATGGCTTTTTATGGAGGATTTGGTAATATTTAATGTGAAGCTGATTGAATCTAATCTCTTTACATTCTGAGGATTTATTTGTCTCCTAAGAAACTGAATTCCAAAATAGAAGTAAAAGTCCCCTAATTCTTTAAGGTTTTATTAAATAATGATTAACTTTCAATGCCTTTCTTCAGAGGATATTTGCGTGTTTTTGCGCCCAGAGAGCCAAGGCATACTGCTCATCTGTTACCATTTTTGCCTTTTGGGGGTGGGAAGGGGTCTATCTAGCCTGTGCTCAGTTATCCTACCACAGGGGATTAGGCTACTAATCTCATACTCACACTGACCTTTGCCTTGATTAGTCCGTTAACCAAATCCATTTGTTTAGAACAAACTTAGCTAAGTTTCTTTAGCTAACCTAGCCAAAGAAAATTCTATTTCTTTATCAACTTGCAGTATTTTTAACATTGTAATATCTATGTAAATACAACATATTTAGGGCCAAGGTGATTTCTTTTACTCCAGGCAATATTCTTTCTAATCCAGATTTGGGGAAAAGCCAAACATGTATATAACTACATCCTAATTCTACATTCTCAAATAAAAATACAGATTTATTATTGTTGATTCATTGGCAGAATAAAACAAACATGGGAAATATCTTGTAGAAATGTAACCTAGCAATGTTATACACCCCCAAGGAGAGATACTTGTAAAGAAGAAAAAAAATCATTAAATGGTAGAAGGAAAATAAAAAGCAAAATTGAGGAATAAAAGGCTTGCTTCATAAACTTAAGAAGAGATGGGGCTCACGTTATGAAAATGTGGAAACGTATTTCAGGAATGCACTTTGAGGAGCAGTGAGACAGACGAACACAGTGAAGTGTCCAATGCATATTCTATAGACTACCTGACTCAAGCCCTTTTCATATGGTAAAGGAAGCGTCCAGAAAGTGATGAAGGCTCTCAAAACATTAGTCAGAATTGCAACAGAGTTAAAAAATGGTGCTGGTGATTAATTGCTGCCGTTCTGAAGGGGGGAAAAATGTCACCATACAGAAAGGGCCAGGGGACATTCAGAAGCCATCCAGGATACAACCAGACAATTGATTGTGACTGCAAAGAACAACAGCAAGGCTCACAGCTAAATTACAGCCATTTGGATGTCTGGAGACGTGGGCGCCTCAGTTCCCGATAATATTCCTCGTACTGATTTTCCTGAAACTTACACTAGTATTTATTTACATTTTAATTGTTATTAATTTGAAATAGGATACTTTTGGAAAACTCTCCCTACTCTCAAACTATTTACTCTTATTGCTGAAAAACTGACTTGTATTAAACTTCTACCATCAAAGTTTGGGAAAGAGTGGACAGGCACTTCCTAGAATTAAAAATCTATAGATGAAGATATGGAGGAACAGAAGAAGAATGTTGGGGCTCTGACCAAGGTTGAATTATTTCACAATCACAGAATGTGGAGTTGAAAAAAGACCTCCTTCTTCAAATCCACGGCCTCTACGTTCTTCTTTGACCAGTAGTTCCCTCACATGCAGTTTGTAGACAGGGATTTATATCAGGAAGAAGTTACATTAGCTCTCAGTGAAGTGAGAGAAAAGTGCAACATAAAATAATCGCAATATATTCTATGTTCTGTTTTTTCAAGGTTACAATGTCTATCCTGTTAGAAGATCGTACCAATAATAAAGAGTGGCGGTTTTAATTTATAATTCTTGTTTTTTATTGTTTGAAGTATGTTCTTACAGTAAAAGAATAAATCTGGAGGCATCACACTTCCTGACTTCAAATAATAGTTCAAGGTGATAGTAAACCAAAAACGGCCTAGTACTGGCATAAAAGTAGACATATGGATCAATGGAAAAGAATAGAGAACTAAGAAAAAAAGTCAAATGTTTATAATCACCTGATGTTCAACAAAGATGACAAAAACTTACACTGGGAAAGGAAACCCTATTCAATAAATGGTGCTGAGAAAATTGGATTATCACAAGCAGAAGAATAAACTGGATTGCTATCTCTCACCATATACAATAATTAACTCAAGATGGATCAACAATTTATAAATATAAAACCTGAAACCATAAAATTTCTAGAAGAAAACTAGGAAAACTCTTCTGGCTAAAGAATTAAAGACTAAGACCCCCCCAAAGCAAATGCAACAAAAACAAAAATAAATAAATGGATTTAACCAGAAAGCTTCTGGACAACAAGAAAGAAACAGTCAGTGGAACAAATAGGCAACCTATGGAATGGAAAAAACATTCATAATCTATACAACCGACAAAGGTTTAATACCCAGATTCTACAAGGTACTCAAGCAAATCAGCGAGAAAAAAGTCCATTGAAAAGTGGGCAAAAGACCTGAACAGACATTTTTCAAAAAAAGATACAAATGACCAACAAGCACGAAAAATGGCTCAACATCACTAATCATCAGGGAAATGCAAATTCAAACCACAATGAGATATTCTCTTACCCCTGTCAAAATGGTCATTATTAAAAAAGGGAAACAATAGACATTAGTAGACATATGGCAAAAAAGGGAATGTTGTACGTTGTCGGTGGGAATGTAAATTGTACAACCTCTATAAAAAATAGTACAGGAGGCCAGGTGTTGTGGCTGACACTTGTAACCCCAGCACTTTGGGAGGCTGGAAAGGCAGGTGGATTGCTTGAGCCCAGGAATTTAAGACTAGTCTGTGTAACACAGTAACACCTCATCACTACAGAAAATTTAAAAGAGAATAGCTGGGCATGATGGCATATCCTGAAGTCCCAGTTACTCTGGAGGCTAAGGCAGGAGGATCACTTGACCCCAGCAGTTTGAAGCTACCGTGAGCTATAATTGTGCCACTGCACTGTAGCCCAGATGACAGTGCAAAACCCTATAAGAAAGAAAAAGAAAGGAAGGAAGAGAGAGGGAGAAAAGAAAGGAAAGAAAGAAGGGAGAGAGGGACGGAAGGAGGGAGGGAAGAGAGGAATGGAGGAAGGGAGGAAGCAAAATAGTGTGGATATTTCTCAAAGAACTAAAAGCATATCTACCATTTGATCCAACAATTCCACTACTGAACGTCGGCCCAAAGGGAAAAAAATTATGTCAAAAAGATACCTGCGACCTGATGTTTACTGCAGCACAATTCACAATTGCAAAGATAGAGAACTAAACTAAGTGCCCATCAACTGAGGAGTGGACAAAGAAAATGTGGTATATACACACGCAATGGAACACTACTCAGCCATAAAAAGGAATGAAATGATGTCTCCTGTAGCATCTTGGATGCAATTGAAGGCTGTTATCCTCGTAACACAGGAATGGAAAACCAAATTCTGCATATTTTCACTTAGAGAGCTAAGCTCTGTCTCTACCAAAAAAAAAAATAATAATAATAAGCTATATGTATGTAAGGGCATAAACAGTGGGATACTGGAGACTCAGAATGGGGGAGGGTTAGAGGAGGGGGAGGGAAGAAAAACTGCTTTCCTGATACAATGTACACTATATGAATGGGGAGTACACTTAACCCAGATATCGCACTCACTATTCATCCAAGTAACCAAAAGGAAATTGTACACTGAATCTACTGAAATAAAAAAGAAACATCTATATAGACCCCCTCAAAGGTTTTAAATTTTTTTCAGTTAGTCAAATTCCAAAGTCTCGGGATCATTTTCCCCTCATCATGAATGTCTGACAACTTCCACTGCTCCTAGCTCTCCCATTGATCACTAAGCAGCTTGGGGCAAGACATTGTCCCTGTCTGGGAATCAGTCTCCTTATTTACAGAAAGGTTGGTTTAGGTGAATTGTGAGGGTTCATCCATGTCCTCAGGGGTCTTTGATTCTGTAATTCTTATAGCTACCTGTTTTTTTCTTTGAGAAGTTAATTTCCTGGCTCGGTACCCAGTAGGTCAGTGGTTAGAGCATGGGCCACATACCCAGAGGCTGGTGGGTTCAAACCCAGCCTGGGCCTGTTAAACAACAATGACAACTGCAACAAAAAAATAGCCGGGCATTGCAGCGGGCACCTGTAGTCCCAGCTACTCAGAAAGCTGAGGCAAGAGAATCACTTAAGCCCAAGAGTTTGAGGTTGTTGTAAGCTGTGACGCCACAGCACTGTACGGAGGGCGACTTAGTGAGACTCTGTCTCAAAAAAAAAAAAAAAAGAAAAGAAAAGAAAAAAAGAAAGAAAAGTTAATGTCCTGGCCCTACAGTAAGCAGAATTGGCCACAGGATGGCAGCAGAGTTCTATCTTAGCCAGCCTATGTGTGGCCTGGGTGAGCAGGACACCCCCAGCGGAGTCTGAAGAGAGAAAGGCTGTAATTCAATTGCCTGAATTTACCGGGAAGCATTCATGTGTTCGCTGTCCCCAACAGGTTGTGTCAGAAAACACAGCTATGTCCACAGAGATGAAACTCTCTGTTTCTGATATAAAAGGACTACATGACTGTAATATCACAGGAATAGTAACTTGGAATACTTTGTACACAAACACTTCTGCATGCCCACAGCCTCACTGCTAGGGGATGGCAGAAACCAAACTAAAACAGGTCTTCTGACCCCTCTCAGGGAAGCTTCATGCCTCCACCTTACCAGACCCGGGTTGCACTGGGACACCACCTACCATAACACCCTGCTGGACAGCCAGCAAATGCTGACACAGAGACTCAAACAGTGCCTTTTTCTGATTATGCAAGAGATACAGAGTTCTGTGACTAAAAATGTCAAGGCATCTTGTCTGATAGGTTCAAGGACAATCTTTTTTCAAAATGAAATAATTTATTATGGGCTTATTTTAGCCCTACAGAAAAAAAATTGAAATATCAGTACAGAGAGTTCCTGAAGCCTCCATCAAGCTTCCCCTCATGTTAACAGCTTACACAATCACAGCAAACTAACCCATACCAGTGTTGGTATCATATTAACCCAACTACAGGTCTTATTCAAATGTAACCAGATTTCCCACTAATTGTCTTTTTCTATTACAAAATTCCATCCACATCCCAAATGGCATTTTGTTGTTGTTCCTCCTCAAGCTTCTCCCAGTCTATAACATATATAGGTTTCTCAAACTTTCCTTGATATGGATGTTTTTGGAGCATACTGATTGGTTATTTTGTATGCTGTACCACAATGTAGGTTTGCCTTTTGTTTTCACATGATTATATTGAGGCCATGCTTTTACTTTTTGGAAAGAATATGACAGAAATCATGTTGTGTCTTTCTTAGGTCTGATATCATATCAAGGAATCAATGACATCAATATCTTATTATTAGTGATGTTGACTTTGGTCACTTGGTTAAAGTGACATCTGGGTTTCTTCCTCAGAAGTCCACTGTCTTTTTGTTTGTAGTTAAGAAATATCTCGAGGAAGAGACTCTAAGACTACACAAAATGTTCTTTTCAAATATTGCCCCCTGATTTGAACACCTATCAGGAGTCTCTCGGGCAGTCATTAAAACTGTGGGGTTTGCCTAATAGCAGTTTTTCTATTTCCATCCTTCCACACTTTTTAATTGGAATTCTTTTGTAAAAAAGCGTAGCCCTTTCTCTTCCTGTTTATTAGACCATTTGTTTATAACAGTGTTGACTTAATGGATATTTATTTCATGCTATGGATTAAACCTAATACTACCATTATTTACTTTCATGCTCAAATCATTCCAACTATGGACATTACAAGCCTTTCTGTGTTGGCTCCTGTGCTCTTTTGCTGTCCTCATCTTTGTCTAAGTCAGTGGTTCTCAACCTTCCTAATGCCGCTGTATTTTCATTGTTACATAGGGCCGCAACCTCCAGGTTGAGAACTGCTGGTCTGAGTGGTTTCTTACGTTTTAGTTCGAGGCTCGGCTGTATTTTACCGGTCCCAGCCCTGGAATCAAGGACTTCCTCAGGTGCCTGGCTCCTTTGATTGGAGAATGCTGTTTAGAAACTAAGAGCCGGGTACTAAGTGTGCTCACTCAGGTGAAAAGCGTTTGGTTCTAGAACCTCTTAGGCAATAGGTCTAGGGAATATGTGTCCACCATTGGTCTAAAACATGCACATACACATCATAGCTCTATTTCTCTGTCTACGAATACTGAATACGGTGAATTCCTACTGATACCTCTAAACGCCATCAGACACCACAGGGCTCAGGTCCGCACCTTCTGTGTCCTTATTCGTAACTTTTTCTCTGGTAATGAGACACCTCTCAGAGAACAACCAAGAGCAAAGCTTGGCCTCTGCCACAGCTCAGCCAAGACAAATGTCTAGCAAACTAAGTAGAATTGTCCCCAGTGGAGACTAGGCTAAGTGAAATTACGTTGGGCTATGGACCCAAGTTCTGCAAAGAAATGTTTGTGATAATGGCCACTGCAGGGTCTGTAATTGTGGGAACCCAGGTGTCCTTCACTGAGGGATGGAAAAATAAAAGGTAATAGGCATAAAATGTGCAAAAAGTAGACCCGGCTAGACCTCAAACACAACATATTTTAGTCATATGATGTTTATTTTCATTCCAATGCCCCAGAAGCTACAGGTAAGCGATTTTAAAAACTCACACTGAAGACATTTTAATTCAAAGGGGCGTGTGAGAATTGTAGAAATGCATCATAATGCTTTGAAAACCCAAACATTAGATTTATTAGCTGTACTGTTTTAAGTATGGAGTTTGATAACTATCATGAACATTTACCATGATCAGAGTCTATCTGTTATTCCTCGGGGCTCTAAAGTTCAGATTTCTTTCACAAGGGGACAGTACCTCTTTGTCCCCTGTATCTATTTTACACCAGCCACTCTGGCCTTCTCCCCACCTTCTGGGCAGATGAAGTCTATCTTTGTGCTTTGCCTCAGCTGACCCTTCTGTCAGGACTGCTCTCCCTCCACGTCTTACATCTCTGGCTTCCCAACAAGTGGCACTTCCCTAAATGTCTTCCCTGGACACTTGTCTAAACTATCTCATTCCCATCACTTATTACCCCCATGCTGTTTTATTTGTTTTATAAATTAAAGTGTGTTCTTTTACATGATTATTTTTGCTCTCTCCTCACTTGAATGTAGCGTGCTTTGAAGAGCTGGCTCACTGTGGGCACTGCCAGTCCTGGGAAGGGTGTCTGGCAAGCCCTGGACGCTCTGTGAGGCCATGGTCGGTCACAGAGATGCACTTGACGGGGAGCGTTTCCTTCTGGTGCAGAGTCGCATCCCTGGGACAGAGCTTGCTCTGAGTCCCTGCCTTTATTCTTTGCTTCAGGAGGGAGCGAAGCAATGGTATAACGAGTACATTTGACACCAGTTAAGATTACTTTTTAACATTTTTCTCCTTTAGGTGACAAAATCAGTTTTAGTAAATATACTAACAGAAAAAATACTAACAGATAGTGAAAAAATTATTTTATTGAATCATAGGTCTAACCAGGCCAATAATAATGTAAAAATAATACAATAATAAACATTTTTATTTACTATATTAATATATTTTCAGAAAAGAGAAAAAAATGTATACCTTGGCTTATATTTTATTTCATTGATTTTACTATTGGACACAAAAATTGCCACACAATTGAATTAACTCATTCTATTCATCTTCATAAATTCTAAGTTACGATTGTTTATTTCAAATTTGCTATTTAAACTCAGGAACAGGTAGGCGCAAACTGCACCCCAAACAAGCTGGTACGTTTTGAGCCATGACTAACTTATTCGAGTGCCGACTGTGTAACTGAGAGGTCTCTAAATTCAATTCCGCATAGGACACAAAGTTTTAAGGATAAGTGACTTGTAAATGGGCTAATTCTGAGGTTACAGAGGATGCTAACAAAACGTACTCACATTTTAAGAAAGAAAAAAACTGTATTACAATTGTTACATACTCAAGTCACATGTCACATTTGACTTCTGTAATTATAAGAGGTGCTCAACCGTGACTGATATTCATCTTTTGCTATCAGTATATACTGAGGATTACAATTTAATACAGTTTTTTCTTAAACTGTGTATACATTTTTTTGGCATCCTTTTATATATTCTCAAAACTCAGCACTAAGCAACCAGCAGCAGGTGTTTTAGGGGAGCAGTGGGTTCTCCCCGACAATGACTTGCCTGCACATGCCGATAATAAAAAGTAAATGGATTGGATTTCACTTTCCTAAGGCTTTTATATTTCTCTAGACACCACGCCCCCTGTTACCCGTGCTGGGACAGGCCTCTCCCGTCACTCTCTCTTGCTGCCCCCATCGAATACGTTCAAATACTCAGGAGAGAACTTAAGTTTCCTCTGATGACACTTTCCTTTTCACACGGTACCTGGACACCATTCCACGTTGTTCCCTGGATTTTTCTACCTCTGATTTCTACTATCTCCGAGAGTTTAAAGCTCCCCACAAGCCCATATTCCAGCCTCTCCAAAATAAAGCTTAAAGGCTTCAAATCCTCCAGAAGCACCAAAAAGATGAATAACCTAGAATTCCTCCAGAGCATCTAGCTGTTCTGAAGAGGGCAGAGGAGAAGGGAAGGAGAGAATAATTAACACTATTTTTGCTCCAGAGCGAGGGCTGATCTCATGTTCTCTAACTCGCTCGCTCTCACTTATTTGGCTCCTTGACCTGCCTCTCCCTGTTTCCCACCGTGTGTCCTTCATTCCCACCAGAGGCGTCATCAAACAAACAAGCAAACAAAGCCTATGGCTCTATGGTTTTGAGTTTGGACTTGCCATTCCCATTGCTTGGTACCTCCTAAGCGTAAATGTAATCCTGCCTAAAGAGCTCCTATTCGTTATTAGTAATTCTGTTCAGGTACCAGGCTTCGTGCCTGCTCTTTTGTGCCCAGCTCCAGAGAGACTTATTTGTTTTCTCTTTCCTTGCTATTTCTGTACTTGAAAAAACTTGTGCAATTTAAGTTTTACTCTACTCACTGTGATCTATCTCAGTGCTTAGTTTGTCTTCAATAAATGTTTGTTTGACTGAAGCAGAGGAAATTAAGAGCACAAGGTTGTTTTCGGCCAATTATAACTTAGCATTAAAGAGAAATTCTCATCCACACCTACCCCTTAAACCATGGGTTTCACTTAACTTTAGGCACTGCTGAGATACTGATTTCTGTGTGTTTTTACTGGCTCATTTCCATGCCTACTGCAACAATTTCCTAGACCAGCTGAGGTAACTTGAAATTCCTTACCCTGAGTTGATAATCATTATAGGGGAACCAAAGGCACAGTGGTCATCAAAGGCTGAAGTCCATGGCCGGTAAATCCAAGAAACTAAATACAGAAATGACATGTAGCTTACTACAATCTACCTAATTTCTATCTACTCTACAGGAAAGTAATGGTAATTATTAATTACATGTCAACACTTCACTTTTTAAACACATACCAAAGGAATGAATTAAAACCCAATATTGCTTGGTAAGGTGTGGTATTTTAGGTTATTGTCCTAAAGCATTTGTTTCCTCTCTATAACAAAATTATATACATGTCCATTGAATGTCCTGTGACTTGTCATACATTCTATAGGGAGGGACCCCATTCCCACCTCATTGATTTTGAGCTCAGCATGTGACATGCCCTGCCCAGTAGAATTGCAAGCAGGTTGTTCTCCATAACCAAACAGAAGTTTTAATGTAATGACAGTGACACACAAGCTTTTTTGGTCTTACCCTCCATCATGAAAATATCAAGTCTCAGGCAGATATCAAGTCTCAGGCAGAGAAACTTTCAGCACGGTGTCTAGACCGAGAAGACTACTATGCTGATTCCAGAACTCTTGTCTGGCAACACCCATGATGTGTGAGAATGAATTATCACAAATATTTGTTGTTGAAAAGCACTGAGCTCCACAGTTGGTTTTCAGAATATAGAATAAAACCTAATACACAGGGTAAATTATTAATGATTTTTTTTTTTTTTACAATTTAAGGATAAAGAGCAGAGCATGCTTTCTTTTTATAACTTGGCACATAAATATGACTAAATAAATATTTTGAATGGACATAATTGCAATACGGTAAAACAGGCTTTGTTTAATTATGTAGAAATTAAAACTTTAAAAATTAGTTTCCCTTTGTGTATTGGACATCTGTTGTTTTTGTCAGTTCAGAATCTTCAGAATATCTTCCTCTCTTCTAGTAACAATATCCATTACTTTTTAGGGGTAAGTGATTATTTTGAGGCCTCTAATCATAGGACACTGGCCTCCTAGGCTGCAAGTGTAGGCTCACAACCCAGATTTGTCCAATTGTAGCACCCCGCTTCCTCTGACACTGAGATTGATGCACGGAGAGGTGACGACCCAAGATGGCGGAGTCTTTTCTTGCTGAAGTGGTTGAACAAAACCCTCTCACCTTTCACTCTGGGTTCACAGCTGGGGCAGACTGCCAGCACACCCAAATCGCATGAAGAAAAGGGGAACAAAGCCAAGAGAGCCGGGGACCAGTAGAATCGAGAGTATGTCGTGAGGGCCCTGGAGTTCCTTGCCCAGTCCTTGGAATCCCCCATCTAACCTCATCCATGGAACTGCTTCTTTGTGTGAGCTCCCCTGGTATCCATCTGAAAACTCCCTCTTTGCATAAGTAAATCCAAATTGAGTTTTTGTATCTGTAACTCAGAAATACTACTGAGTACTATTTGAATCAATATGATTTCAACCACTGGCTTTACACACAAAAAAACAGAGCAAAATACTATATTGATCCACTTTAAGAACTTGGGTTGTAAAGAATGATGCTGTTTGGACCCTGTAAGAGAAGCCCAAGGCACTGGTCTGAGCTCTGAATTACTAAGACCTGGGGATGGGCCGTTCCTGAATGTTTCCAGAGCTTCCACCCACATCCAGAGAACTTTCCCTCTGAATCTGTGAACTCAATGATCGGGACACAGAAATGACATACTCACAAAGCACCCACCCCTTGTATGGGTGTCAGTGACGTAAGCAGATAAGGGGCACAATGCATGTGGCTGCAGGCCTTAAAGAACCTGGAATATCAGCTTCTTCCCAGATTTTATTTCTAGAAATATTGAAATACATACAGAAAATATGAGGAGAGCACAAATTTAAAGATGTGCCTTCCCACTGATGAGAAGATTATAAAGCTAAAGAAAACAGAAAAGCTGGACTCCTGAAAGTGAATATGGATCCCACACAGTCTCATTCCGAGAGTTCCGGTTCTTCTAGACCAAATCTCCTCATGTCATGATTTCTTTTTAATGACAAAGGAATGAAAGATTATGAATCATTGCAGAAGCTGTTCTTGTCATGGGGAAATTTAAAAAGATAGAACACAACTCCTATGGGTCTGAGAACGTTCTTCCAGAAGTTCACTACTTGTAAGCCTAAAATCATTAAAGTAAATAGATAAAAATATAGATGAAATCTTGCTACAAAACAACCTAGGCAATTCAGCAAATAGTGTTATAGCCAATGAACTCCCCAAACCATCATCAAACAGCACAAAATAGAATAAAACTTGATCACCACGAGAACTTGAAGTTCAAGGTGGGGTGACAACTGAGCCCTGAGACAGACCTGAGGTCAACTGGACAATGGCCTTCCACATGTGGCTTCACCCCTGGCTTCAGAGATCACAGGTGCATTCTACACTTTAAAGGGTAGGAAAAGACAATAATAGCAATAATAGCTATAATCACTTTTTTTCTGCATCCTTGTATAGAAGACTTAGGACAATGACTACTTTATTTATTGTTTACAGCAACCTGTGAAGAAAATATTGTTATTTTTGTCACAGATGGAAAAAAAAAAAGGAGTTCAGAGGTCCCTGACTAAGAAGAGTAGGTATAAACTCAATAGCTGGAGCCCAAAGCCTGCCTCTCACCACCACTCGATATTACCCCTGACGAATTATTCACCATTTGATCGCCACACATGGGAAGTACTTGATAAACATTTGATAAATGACAGGATCAATGACATAAAGTTTGAAATAAGCCCCCTATTTATTTTGCTGGTATGAATTACCACTGTATCTTTTCATGTAATGAACACCACAAGTCCCACATTATGGAAATGCTGAAAAGAATCTTAAAGCCTAGGACACGAGGGCAGGGAAGCAAAGTGACTTTCCCCAGGTGGACTGTGGGAGGGAGGCGTGCCAGGCAGCCAAGCTTTGCTGGAATAGACAGTATCTGTAGCCTAGTGAGACTAAAAAAGACACCACAGTCAAACTGTTACCTACAAGCATCTCTTACGTTTTTGTTGTTTTTTAATTGAGACAGAGTCTCACTTTGTCGCCCTTGGTAGAATGCCCTGGCATCATAGCTCACAGCAACCTCCAACTCTTCAGCTCAAGTGATTCTCTTGCCTCAGCCTCCCTAGTAGTGGGACTACAGGCACCCGCCACAATGTCTGGCTATTTTTGTTTATTTGTTTGTTTGTTTTGTTTGCTTTGTTTAGCAGGCCCAGGCTGAGTTCGAACACACCAGCCCCAGAGCATGTGGCTCAGCCCTAACCACTGAGCAACGGATGCCCTAATAAATGCTTCTGAATGACTTAAGTTGATAACAGTCTAGATGCCAAAATGATATCTATGGCACCATTTGGGGGTGGGGAGGGGAGTTGGTTTTACCTGTTTTTGTTTGTTTGTTTTATTTCAGATTAATATGAGGGTACAAATGTTTAGATTAGCGGTTCTCAACCTGTGGGTGGCAACCCCCCTTTTTTTTTATTGAATCATAGCTGTGTACAATAATTCAATCATGGGGTACAGTGTACGGGCTTCAGATACAATCAGAGATATTTTCATCAACCTGATTACGATAACATTCAAGAGACTTTCTCATTATTTTGTGAGAACAATTTTGATCCGTATTTAGAAGTTTTCTCCTAACTCTTCAAATATGCACCACAGGTGGCAACCCCTTTTTAACAACAAAAATACATTGCGGTATCAGGAAGGCTGAGAACCACTGGTTTAGATCATGTTT
>CAUYRH010170379.1:0-12469 GCA_963574655.1 Perodicticus potto | reverse complement strand
ACCATCCAGCAGGGAAGGCTGGTGTCTGTCTGCCTCAGGTGGTCAATGGCAGCTGAAGAAAGTTCCACCTGAGCTTGGTCCAAACCTGAGGATATCCAGACAACAAAAGAATTTCTCCCTCGGCCACTGCACCTTTGTTGCCACTGTTCTGTAGTAGTGGAATCCCGATAGGGCGAGGTATGGCTCCCTCTGGAAGGCCACAGAGATGGGGAGATGGCTCTCCAGAGTTAGACCCCAGCAGCATCACTCTACTAATGCTGAAGTTGGGTGGAAGGTGCCTCCTCTTAGGTTCGTGCACTTCAGCAGCTTCCGAGCCTCCACCCGCAGTGTGGGAACCCTAGCCTCTGTCTGCTGCTGAGATACTCTTTTTCTTTGGGCCAGGACAGTCCCCTTTCCCTCTTTGTCTTCCTGTACAGTTACTGGGTGCACAGGAACAGCACAGCTGTACAGCCACCATCTATGCAATGCCTGGTCCTAGCTAAGAAATGCAGACAATCTGGATTCTGGATGAGTTGGACTTCTAGACTTCCAGACCAGGGGAGGGGGTAGACTGAAGTATCAAGGTGGCAAGGAAAACATTTACACCACCAATCACATTAAGACCAAATGAACTAATAAGCAAATAAAAAAGATACCAGACACACAAGCCCACAGATGCACCCACAGTCAGAAACACAGACAAAACAAAACAAACAAAAAAAAGAAAACAACAACAACAACAAAATATACAATAAAAATAATGATACTTGTAAAATACTTGGGGAAAAAAAGCCTCTAAAAAATCTGATGTAAGCACTCTCAGAAGCCATAAGAAGGGAAGAAGAGGAAGGGGAGAGAAAAAAGAAAGTAGTGTTTATAAAAGAGTTACAAAAAAGAAGAAAGGAAAAAGAAAAATACAATTGAAAATAGAAGAAATAAAAATACCATAAGAAGAAAAGTAAAATAAAAAATTAATTAATTTCATCCTTCAAGAAAAGGATGAAAAAAAAACCCAACCTCAAAAATATTATTCTTGTATGTATATAGAAATACTCTTCTATATGTATGAGGTAAAAAGTCAACTTCAGTGAGAATAAATTTATAATGCAATTTACTTTCCAGACACCAGATGGCGCTGTGAGTGGTTCCCAGGCTTACACCTGATTCCCCATTTACGTTGTTACTATGGTAACCACTCTACCCGCTGGTGGCCATTTTTGGAGTTTCTCCAACTATTTGTTTTCTAAAAGATACCCCACTTTGGGTGTTCTGCTCCAGACGGGACTCCCATCCAACCTCCAAACTTGGTGCAAGAGTCCATCCTGGACAAATCTCTCCGCTCTGCTCCCATGTTCTCTCGCAAACTGGCAACTGCAATAGGCTGTGGGAGAGGGGCTGGCTGCCGTGGCTGCCGGCTGCCACAGCTCTGACCGCCACCACTTGGGACTGCAGCCGTTTCCACTGCTGTAGTGCACGGGGACCCTCTTCACCAATTTCCACAGCTCAGAGTGCCTCCTCCAAGCTGCAGTTCCCTGTGCACCCTGGACAGTCAGGCCTCACCAGGATACCCCACCAGGGATGGCATTGTCCGTTCAATTACTCCCAATGATCTGGGGAAAAGGTGTCCGCCATTTAGGACAATTTAAAGTGTCTGTTTCCTGGCAGGATCCTCTCCCTTCAATTCTCCCTTGGGCTGCCTAGTCCTTTATGGCTCCAAGCAGCACCCATTTCTGGTCGTCAAACTCAGGAATCCACGCTTCAACAAAATTTTCATCAATTAGGTTTTGCGAGTTGCAAACTGCTGTCCTCCCTGTGGGAGGGGCCGGCTGTTGGCCGTCTCCGCTGGGCAGGGGAAAAGTCTATAGCAGAGTCCGAGGTTTTGAACTACACCTCAAACACAGCAATCCACTAATTCGCTGTGCATCTCCAGCTGTCCATCCACAGCAATAATCCACACGGGGAAAGATCCAGAGCCCCATCCCTCTCACCTGATGTCCTGTGAGAGATGGGCTATGCGTCTGTCACAACCTCCATCTTACTCCACCTCCGAATTACCTATTTCCTTATCCAAAACAATTCTTTAATTGCCTCATATTTTCAGGCAATGGTTCCATAAAATTAAATATAGTTCTCTTCCTTCTAATAGCAAAACCCCAAACAAACATTAAAATATGTCTTCTTTACATGCTAAAGTTAACGAGCTGCTTTCATTATGCTTAATGTACTTTTATTTATTTTTTTAATTTATTCTCTTTATTATTAAATCATAGCTGTGTACAATAGTGCAATCAAGGGGTACAATGTGCTGGCTTCATATACAATCTGAACTATTTTCATCAAACTGATTAACATAGCCTTCCTGGCACTTTCTCAGTTATTATATGAAGACATTTGTATTCTGCATTTAGTAAGGTTCGCCTGTGCCCTTCTAAGATGCATCGTAGGTGTGGCCCCACCAATTACCCTCCCTCCACCCCAACCTCCCCCCTCCCCTCCCTACCCTTGGCCCTTTCCCCATATTCTTGTGTTATAGTTGGGATATACCCTTCATATGACAGCTATAAATTAGTTTCATAGTAGGGCTGAGTCCATTGGATACTTTTTCTTCCATTCTTGAGATACTTTGCTAAGAAGAATATGTTCCAACTCCATCCATGTAAACATGAAAGAAGTAAAGTCTCCATCTTTCTTTAAGGCTGTGTAATATTTCATGGTATACATGTACCACAATTTATTAATACATTTGTGGATCGATGGGCAGTTGCCAGGGGAGTTCCTGACCATGGGCTGCCTTGCAGAGGCCTGATGGTTGCAGGCAGAGTTCCTGGCAGAAGGCGGACCTGTGAAAGCCCTGCAGGTCCTTGGGGTACAGGGCTGCAGGTCACCAGGGGATTTATTGGCTAAGGGCAGACCTGCGGGGTCCCTGCGGGTGCCAGGCAGAGGCCCGTGCAGTCACCGGGGGAGTTCATGGCCAGGGGCAGACCTGCAGAGGCCTGGCAGTCGTTGGCAGAGTTTCTAGCAGACGACGGGCTTGCAGAAGCCCGGCAAGCATGGGGCGCAGGGTCTTGCAGCTGCCGGGGCAATTCCTGGCTGGGGGGACGGGCCTACAGAGGCCTGGTGGTGGCAGGCAGAGTTCCTGGCAGAAGGCAGGCCTGCGGAGGTCTGGGGATCACCCGCAACGTTTCTAGCAGAAGGCGGGCCTGCAGAAGCCCGGCAAGCACAGGGCACAGGGCCAGGCACGCACCTCTGGTTTCCCTGGCTGGACAGAGAGAGGCTCGCCGTGGCCCACCCTCCCCCCGGAGTCTTTTCCCAGTGGGGCACTTGTTCCAGCAGGCAGGGGTGGGGGCACTGCTCAGGGACCTCCTCCCTCAGTCTCAGCAGGGGTTAGGCTTCTGATGGTCAGGTAAGGGGGGAAGGGTGTACAGTAAGTTCAGAATGGTGGGGAAAACTTTAGTTCAGTTTTTATGCCTAGCAATAGAGTTTTCACAGTCACACCAGGGTGCTCAGGGGAAGCACACCCCACTTCCCACAGTACTCTTCTGTGGGTTGAGGCAAGAGGTCCACAGTTCACCACTTGTCTGTGGAAAACCCACAGGAGCAAAAGAGGAGAACAAAAAGAAAGGAAACAGAAAAGCAAGAAACTCAGACCTTTCTTGGGGGAAGGGACGGACACCCTTTCTTTCAGATGAATTTTGTACCTGCATCTTGCTTTCTTGGGGTCACAACCTGTCTCGGCAGAGGTGACCCGCAGAAATCACTTCTCTCTCTCAGCTGGGCTCCCAGTATTCAGCTTAAGTGCGTAGTTTCTGGAGGTTATCTTCCTTTTTGGACAGGAGCCTTTTTCAGAAGCTGCTTCCTGTCAGCCATCTTGTTCCGCCCCTGCTTAATGTACTTTTAATATTCTCCTATGGCAAGATGGTGACATTAAATATCAAAATAAAATATCCATGAAACCACCTTGAGAAAAAGTAGAAAGAACTTAACCTTACAAGGTTGTTTGCAAGAATTAAAAAATATACATACTCAAAGCGTTTTGAGGAATGAATGGCACATAGGAAGTACTCAAATGATCTCAGCCAAGATGCAGACTTTTTTTTTTTTTGGAGACTGAGTCTTATTATCTGTGGCGTCATAGTTCACAGCAACCTCAAGCTCTTCGGCTTAAGCAATTCTCTTGCCTCAGCCTCCCAAGGAGCTAGGACTACACGTGCCCACCACAATGCTTGGCTATTTTTTGGTTGTAGTTGTCATTGTTGTTTAGCAAGCCCAGGCCAGGTTTGAACCTGCCCATCCCAGTGTATAGGGTCAGCACCCTAACCACTGAGCAGGGGGCACCGACCCTGTGATGAAGATTATTACCTAATATTCTACAGCCAGTAAATAAAGAGGAGAGCTTGGATTCTAGCCCATGTCTGTGGCCTCCAAATGTCATCCTCTCTCCATTATCTCAAAGAGCTAACTTAGAACTATGGTGGTACACATAGATGTTGTTATCAAACCCTGTTGAACCACAAAAACTATATGCTTGTACCCTGATTATCCTAGTGAGCCACATACTGTGGCAATATTGAGATTTAAGAAAGTCCTAGCTCTTCTGGAGTATCAACTCCTCCCCAAGATAAAATACCACTTTTCTTTTATCTGTATCTATGAGGTGTGAATTACTGGTTTATTGGCATATAATAATTTTTCATCAAGAAGGTGAAGGTCCTAGGTTCTATGTCAAAAATGTAACCTTCAAGGACTGAGATAAGCTTCTATTCTGTTAAATCTTCTTCTCTAGAAGCTCATAAATCATAGTTAAGCTCAATTTTAAATCTCCAAACCATGGCCTTGCCTTAGGTGGAGTGTAAGGGATAAAGTGATATTTAGGTAGAGAGTAGGTGTTGTTGAAAGCTGATAATAAGAGTTCACTTTTATTAAACATTCAAAAATGTTCCATGCACTATTCTCAATGCTTCACATCCATTTCTGCATTTAATCCTCACAATAACACTCTATGGTAGGTACTACTCCCATTTGGTAGAAAAGGAAACTAGGCATAGTGGTTAAGTTGAAGGTCACTGAAGTAGTAAATGCAGAGGCTAGGATTTTAATCCAGAGCCCTAGAGCCTACACACAGTTAGCATACCATACTGACTCTCATTAATCATAAAAGGCTAATTAATAGGCAGAGGCCAATCTTTGTGCCTAGCACAGGTCCTGATACATAGAAGGCATTTATTACATAATTTTGGAATGTTGCATGAACCATTCACTATTTGTAGCTCTTTACCATCAGTCCAGTACAATTATGCATTTAACCAAATAGAGTTATGTTATTAACTTGTCTAAATAGCAAATTAAACTATTTCCATGGTCATGGCCTTTATATGGCTCCCTGTAATTTAATGTTCCGTTTAAAATGCACAGCAGAGTCATTCATTCATCTTTCATTGATTGAGAGCATCTCCTAGAAGCCAACCCCCAAACTATCTCTAGCAGCACAAAGATAAATAGACAGAGGGACTCCTCCACTAGACCATGAGTCCCTCTATTTATCATATATATATATATATATATATATGTGTGTGTGTGTGTGTGTGTGTGTGTGTGTGTAGACACACACACACACACAAATTAACACAAATAATACAGTGTTATCAGAGTTACTGACAGGAGAAGAAATGTGAGAAAAGAAAACTGAGTGTGAGCATATAGTACTTTTGCTCCTTAACGTGGTTTTTGTTGGTGACAGGCCTAATTCTGTGTAGAGGGGTGTAACATCCAGCTCTGCCAAATCAGAGAATTTTGACTCTCTGGCCATTAAGTCTGTATTTTCACTAGAGATACTAAATTCTAAGATGCTGAAGGAGTTCAGGAAATTTCACCCCAAAGTATGACTCCCTGGTATAAAGAATATTTTAAGTTAAAGGTCATTTGAGATCAAAAAGCATTGAGGGTGGCTTTCCCTCTATCTGCATAAATCACACTGACCAATCACAAGATCAAAGGGGCCATCGACTTTTTCTTCTTTTTGTTATCTTAATATATTGCAGAAAATAAGATCAAGAATCAACCAGACTTGGCCCAAATCATTGATACCTATCTCTCAGGTTAATTTAATTGACAAAGAGAATCATTTAAAAGTTCATCTTTTTCTACATCCATTTATCCTCCTTAGCACCATTTGTTGTACACAATTACCTATACTACTCATCTTCCCCTCCCCTCCAAAACAACAGGTATAAAAATATCTGATCTTCACTGAGATATAAAGTAGTCACTGTGATTGTCCCCAGGTTCATGGCAAATAAATATACCTTTCTCCTTTCACTGAACTTTTGGGGAAAGTGGAAGTTTCCCTCATCCCTCTGTTGCAAATCTATAACTCTTGATGGCTATCTTGGCCATCACATTGGAAAGTCTGCTTGAAAAGATAGAGGAAATGAGAACCAAGCAATAGATATGAATTGCTGACAATACCATTTCAGCACCTGGATCTAGCTATGCTAAAAATTATGCATGTACTTTTCTATTAGCATCATTAACCCCCTTATTTTGGATTAAGTGTGTTTATGTTGTATTCCTGTCACTTCCAAGCAAAAAAGTTCTGATTCCTATAGACATCTATCTAGACTCTTGGAATGTGTGTGCATGTAATGTGCACATGTTGGTTAGTTAGGGGTAGTTTCCTGAAAAAAGTGAGGCCTAAGGCAAGTCTGAAAGTATTGGTTGGAGTTGCCTAAGCAAAGGAAAAGCTACTCTAGGCAGAGAAACAGCATGAGCACAGTGGACACACCATAGTATAGCAGGTTATGTAAGCAGTTTGGTGTGACCAGAGAGTCAAGCGAGAGTCAGGAAAGAGAGAGAGAGAGAGAGAGAGAGAGAGAGAGAGAAAGAGAAAGCTTCAGGGCTAGGTTGTAAAGCATCAAGAATGCAATAGTAAGAAGATAACATTTACACTTTTTCTTCTTTTGTCATTAGTCCTCCAATAGCATGTATCAGTGAACAGCATCAAAGTAGTTTTTTAGACTTGGAGTTTGGTCAGTCTCAGCATATTTTTTTGAGTTCTGTGTTATTAGAAGAGCCTCTCTGAGATGTCCTACTTGCTAGCTGCTCTGGGGGGGCAATCCTCATCTTCCACTCTGTAATTAAGAGATCTATCAGCAAGCTAACCAGAAAGTTACTCTTATAAAACCAAAAGTGCCTTTGGTCTCCCAGGCTCAGAGTCATGTATTAATTCTTAGTGATTACTGCACATCAACTATGTCTAAGCCTTGTACTAGACAGTATTGAAGAAGGAGACATGGTTCCTGCTCTCATGGAATATCCATCCCTGGGAAGGAAACAATTACAGTAAAATATGAGCAGGGCCACAATGGAGAGAAATAAAGGGGATAGTGGGAACATCAAGAAAGAACAGCCTAACATTGCTCGACAGTGTCAAGGAAGGCTACTTGTGTAAGGGTGAACTTTGTGCTGACTTTAAGAAGGAGTAAGGATTTACTAGGTGAATAAGGATGAAGTGGAGGCATGCCAGGCAGGAATAACAGCTTGTTAAAAGTCTTAGAGGTCCAAAAAATCAGGTTGTGCTTGGCGGATTGGCCCTTAATTTACTTCTGGAGAGCCAAATGTGTGTGGTAGGGAGGTTGGGACAGGGTTGGGGTGCTATGGAGAAAGAGTACTGGCTACATAGGCAAGATCCACATAAAGAGTCTTAGTGAAGGGATTCAATGTATTCAGTAAGCCTTCAGGGAACCACTGCAAAAAAATCAACAGGCGAGTGACATATAATTTGTGTTTGCTTGTGTTTTAGAAAAAGTACACTGCCTGTAAAGTGCAATCATCCCTCAATATATGTGGAAGATTGGTTCCAGCACCTTCACCATACCAAATCTAGGCATACTCAAGTCTCCCAATTGGTCTGCTATGGATATGAAAAGTTGTCCCTGCGTACTGTATAGGTTTTGCATCCCACAGATACCATGTTTTCTTTGTTTTTAAAGAGATGTTTGAGAAATGGAGTCTCATTCTGTCACACAGACTATAGTGTAGTGGCATGATCATAGCTCACCTGTAACCTCCAAGTCATGAGTGTAAGCAATCCTCTGGCCTCAGCCTCCCAAGTAGTTGGGATTACAAGTATGAGGTGCCATGCCCAATGAACAGTGTATTTTCCATCCCCGTTTGGTTGAAAAAATCTGTATCTTCATGTACCCATACAGTTCAAGCTCATGTTGTTCAAGGGTGAACGGTATTTCAAAGTGGAGAATAGATTAGAATCAACCGGACAGAACCACAGGCATCAGGGAATCCAGTTAGGAACTGGTTGCAATGGTCTAGATGTGAGATGATAATGGAGTGGCAACGGGCATGGAGAAGTGGATAGATTTGAGAATCTAGGTCTAGAAACAGTAGAGCTTGGTGATTGAGTGGATATTGGTAGTAGGAAGAAAGAAATAGGGAAGTTGAGTATGGTATCCTGGTTTCTGAAATTGACCCTAAACCAGTGAAAGGATAAACATTAAAAGTGCCCTATGTATTAGAACATCAAAGAACTAGTCTCAAAGATATTTCTGACAATTGTTTCAGAATTTTTAACTCTTTCTTTAGCAATGTTAGTTGCCAGACTCTCAGAAAAGGAGTCAGAAATCCTCAAATTTAAACATAAATCCTTATGTGTGGGTTTATTCATGTATCTATATCTGTGTGTGTGTGTGTGTGTGTGTGTGTGTGTGTGTGTGTGTATAGAGAGAGAGATAGAGAGGTGTATGTGCACACAAGGCATGTGTACATAAGCCTAGAACCACTTCCCCCAAAGAAAATATTTGAAGAAGAAAGTAATCCTTTTTAGCAGCCTGCTTGACACTCCTGGACAAAGGCAGGTGGTTGTTCTTTCCTCTTTGGGCTAGGTCATTCTGTATTTGAACCAAAGCAAAATGTTTTACTCTTTAGTCAATATTTTGAAGATAGGTTTATTTCTACTTAGCCTAGAGTGAAAATAAACTACCAAAAAGGAAAAGAAGAAAATATCTATGTATCTATCTATCTAAGGTATATCTGGAAAATAAAGGGCAAAGGAGTAAAACACTCAAGCTTCCCATTCCTTTATCCATCTGTCTACCTAAACTGCACATCACCCATGTCCCACCTCCCACTTACTGTTAGATATGGGCACATGTGTGTGTGTATGTGTGTCCTTGACACCACAAATTGTTCTTTTGATTGTCAGCTGTGTTTTTATCCAGGGCTTCACCAAAACCAGAATGTGGGATTTACTGTGTTCAAATGTTCAATGAATTTGTGTACTTTCTCTGCGGCTATAGGAAGGCAAAATGAGGGAAATATTTTTTTTAATGATGTAATTTTTATTTAATTTCAGGTTAGTATGAAGATACATGAAATTAGGTTATATTATATATTTTTGTTAGGTAAAGTCCAAAGTCTGAGATGTAGTTGTGTTCTTCATCCAGAAGTGTTCCACATTCTCAGGGAACAAGCCTTCCCTGAGAACACCAAGTACCACAGATGGCAACCTCTTCTGCATGCGTGCGCATGCACACACACGTACACACACACTCACAAATGCTGTCTAGATTGGGTTTGAGACTACAGATTCAGAGCCTGCCCAATACCAAGTAAAGATCCTGAGATTCCATGAAACAACTGCCATTTTTTCTGAGTGGATAAGAGCATAAGATGACCCAAAAGAGATGCCTCAACACTAGAAGCATTCATTATAAAACATAAACTCCATATTTCTCCAGCAGTATGGATGCATGAGAATTTATTTAGCTACACGTAAAATAATGTCCAAGCTATGGTATTTTGTATGCTAATGTTATACTGACTTTAACTCAAAAGAAATGGATCTTGATCATAAATCTTTCCCTACCATAGGCAAAATTCCCCAGTAATCAGAGAAGCACTCTTTACCAGGATGGTCTAATTAGATTTATCCTTTACTGCACCTCCTCAAGCCTCACCTTCCACACACCCTTAGATGTAGGGTGGGAGGGAAGAAGGATCTTGCTGTTATTTTCATATAATCTGCGTATGAATAATACCTAGAACATTGGACATTTTTTTCCCTCTTAACTGACAATTACCATTGTCCCATATCTTCCCCAGTGAGAAATATCCAGAAGAGTCAGGGCAATTATTGGCCAGGGTGAAGTAAATGGGGAAGGAGAGAAATAGGGGCCCCAGAATTCTGAGTAGAATAGTCCAATAGATCCAGATGATAAGACTAAAAATGAACATGTTTTGATTTTATTTCTGACAAATACCTGTAACTGGCCCAGGATTAGTCTGAACTCACCTATATTTGTATTTCCCAGAAGTGTTAGAGGAATGATTAGTAAAGTAATAAATCTATTTCATCTTTGGTTTCATCTGTAAAAAGAGTGACTATATTTCTGACTCTTACCTTATTTTCCCAAGGGTGTGATGAAATTAAGATGACTTGAGAAAATTCACAGAGTATTTTGAGTATGTGAGAAAAATGTGCCACTTAACACCAGATAACAATCACAAGACATAGGTTAGATTTCTCTAATATGATAATTTGCCTATGATAAATAAGAATTTCTCTGGTCTGTAAACAATCTCTGAGCCAGCACAGACGTTATCTGAAACAATGACTGCTCTCTGCCTTCTGGCACAGGTAGCAAAGAGATGGAATGAGGGAAGACTGTGGCCCCAGAATGGAAGAAGAGCAAAAGAAATGAGCCCAAGCAGTCTCCAGGTAGTGTCTGCTTCTACTAAAAATAAAATATCAAAATGGAAAAGCAGAACAAAATCATGATAACTATGGAAAGGTGGCCCTCAAGCTCAAGGTCAAAGAACACACCCTTCATTATCTCTTTCTCCTTCCTCCATACACTCCCAGATCAATCATTTTTAGGATCACATGCAACTTTGACTTAATACTCACACATACATCATGATATGTAGATGTACATACATGCATCTAGGTAATCATAGGGGCATTCAGAAACAGGACCATATAGATACTCAAGAGATAATGTTGAATAGACAAGTGAACAGAATTGCAGACAGGCTGGGCAGAAATGGGTTGAGCAGTTGTATTTGGAGGTAAGCACATCTCTCATCTACTCCCAAGTTCATAACCAATTGATAGACACAGGAAAGAGATGAACAGAGATTAAAATAGTCATTTATTACTGTCAAAAGCTGTTTTGGAAGAAAAGAAATAGAAAGGCATCCATGAAAGACTTCTTAGTACTCCCCCTACATAGCTATCCAGACTTGCCCTGTCACTCATCACATGAAGGGTGAGGAGAGAAGCCAGGAGACTGATTCTAACAGAAGTTCTCCAAAGGGGAAACATTAAGAAAGCAAAATGAAGGACTTTTAATCCCTCCCTCTTCTGAAAAAGAGGAGAATATGACAGAGGCATGATTAGTAAAGTTAACACAGAATGCTTTTCCGATCTCCCTGATTTATAATTATGGTTCTACCACTACCCAAATCAGTCTCCTCACTTTGGAAACAGACAACATAATGCTTACTTTTCAAGGTCATTGTGATCATTACCAATAATGTATGAAGAGTGCCTTGTACAGTTCAGATAACCTGGTGCTTAGCGTTATCTCCATCTAGGACAAATTTACCTTACTAAATGAACACTGTTCAATTTTCCATTGAAATATTGTTTCAATAAATAATGTAAGCTCTTTAAAATGACAAATGCTATTTTATTTTTTACAAGTCTTTTGTTTATACACAATGGATGTACATAATTTGGGGGTACACGTGATAATTTAATACATTCATATAATTTGTAAAGATTAAATCAATGTAATTGAAATATCCACCACCTTAAATTTTTATCTTTTATTTATGCTGGAAACATTTGAATTCTTATCCTCTAGCTATTTTTAAAAATGCAGTAGATTATTGTAAAATATAGTCACCTTACTGCTCTATCAAATACCGGGTCTTATTTCTTTAATTACATTGTATATTGGTGTCCATTAATCAATTTCTCATCAAGTGCCTTCCCCCCTACTCTTCCTAGCTACTGGTGAGCACCAACATACTCTTTTTGAAATACACATTTTTAAAAATTTTAGATTAATATGAGGATAAGAATGTTTAGGGTACATTATTTTCATTTGTTATGTAAAGTCCACATTTTCACTCCCACATATGAGTGAGAACATGTGGTATTTGTCCTTCTGTACTTGGCTTATTTCACTTAACATAACGTTCTCTAGTCTCATTCATGTTGCGGCAAATGACAGGGTTTCATTTTTTTTTTTTTTTTTTGTCATTCATTGATTTTAATACCTAAAAGTTCCCCTCAACTTTCTGATTGCTTTTAGTATTTTAGAATTTTTTATTGTCTTTATTATTAAATCATAGCTGTGTACAATAGTGCAATCAAGGGGTACAATGTACTGGTTTCATATACAATCTGAACTATTTTCATCAAACTGATTAACATAGCCTTCCTGGCATTTTCCCCATTATTATATGAAGA
>CAUYRH010170378.1:0-26887 GCA_963574655.1 Perodicticus potto | reverse complement strand
TGAATAAATCGTTTTTTAAAGTTTCATTTAAAAAATTACAACTGTGGGCTCGGCGTTACACCTGAGCTGGAGGGTTCGAATCCAGCCCGGACCCGCCAAACAACAATGACGGCTGCAACCAAAAAATGGCCGGGCGTTGTGGCGGGCGCCTGGAGTCACAGCTACTTGGGAGGCAGAGGCAAGAGACTCGCTTGAGCCCAGGAATTGGAGTTTGCTGTGAGCTGTGATGCCACAGCACTCTATCCAGGGTGACAGCTTGAGGCTCTGTCTCAAAAAAAAAAAAAAAAAAAAAAATTACAACAGTGACCCCACCAATGACCTTTAAAAACAAAAGCAGACCAAATTGTTTATGTGAAAATATATTCTATTCATAAACTACATTCTTGATCACAAGCAAATATTTCATTTTTCAACTCTTCCAAAAGAAGGTTAGCAAGCTGCAGCTCCGCCTTACAGTACATGCCCTGGGTAAACGACTTCACCTCCTAGGGACTTTGAAAGACTTTGTTTCTAGTTAGGAACAAATGTCCTCTGTTGACACACTTCACATTTACAGTTAGTAACTCCTGTGGGCAATTATTTCCCCTCCATTGAGTGGTGCCCAATAGGGGCACCTATCTCTGTAGTACGTAGACAACCGGAAGCAAAACAACTTATTCTGCGGCCACCCACTCAGAGAGGGCAAAGGTTTCTGAGAGAAGCCGGTTGAATGGGACGCAAGCGAGAGCTCGGCATTTCTGTTTACCACCACCCTGGCAGCGTCTGTAGTTTACAATGCAGGCGTCTCCCAAGGCTCCCCAATGCGCCTCGCATCGTGCGGGCTCTCACATCTACATGCCGGCCAAGGGCACGTAGCGTCTTCACTTTCTGGGAAGCGCCGCACCCCGCAAGCACATTCGTCAGTACTCTACACCGGGTACCAACTCGTCCTCAGGCCCAACAGGTGAGGGTGCGGCTCTGCGCCGGCGCGTCCCCACACGTACCTTCGAGGGGTGTTGAGAAGCCGCTGCTGCTCGTCCCCCTCCTCCTCCTCCTCCTCTGTCTCAGAGTCAGGGTGACAGTAGCAGAAGGCCCCGCTGCTCCGCTTGCGCTTGCGGCTGCCGGGGCAGTAACAGAAGCTGTGGCCCGTCGCGTCGCCTCCAGTCTCGGGCCGCCGGGCCGAGCCCCCCGTCGCGGAACCCTGCTCCTGCGGGGCGCGGGCTCGCCCTGGGTGGCGCAGCACTCGGCTGCTTAGCGAGCCCATGGGCGACGGCTCCCCAGGACTTCAGGGAGCGCACCTCAAGGAGCCCAAAGGAAAGGGTCTCCCGCCATGGCCCGGTCGCCGCCGGCTTCCTCCAGCCCAGGTGCCTACACCTCCACCTTCTCACGCGCAGCCCCAACCGTTGCAGCTGACGCTAGCGCCTCCATCCTCCGCCCCGCCCGCCCGCCGCGTCCTGTCGCGCGGCGCGCCAGGACCGCAGCACCTCACCCCTCCCTTTCGCAACAAAGCGCGGGCCAGAGCGCGCATGCGCACAGCGAGCCTCCGGAAGGGCGGGGGGGAAAGCGAGTGGGGGCGGCTGGTGAGGCCTGCGCAGGACTAGGCGCTCGTGTGCTGGGTGGTGATTTCTTGCCAGCTATAGGCCGGGGTGTTCTACAGATCCGCCCTTTGGGGTTGATCTTTTTTAGCCATAGTTCGCACACCCACTTGCGTTGGCAAATTGCAGGATTCCAGGTCATTCGTTCTTTCTACAAAGGTTCTTTGAGCTCCAGATGCGTTTAAGCGAGGGGTAGAACCACAATGCTATGCTATTTGTGCTCATGTTTCGAGAACTTCAACACATGCTGGGGTCGGTTGCTCAGGGTTGGGGTTTGAAAGAAGGACCTAGAAAGAGTAGCTATGCAGGACGCTGGGTTTCCTGTAAGGCTAACCTTCCCCTTGTGTAGACATGAAAGGAATGGGTGGATTATGGCAGACATTTCCCTGCCCTCCTTTCATTTCTTCCCAGCACCAGTAGAATGCTTGAATAGGGTGTAGCACCAGAACTGTCTGGACTTAAAGTGGTTCAGGAGGCCCTACCAAAATTTGCAGGTGTCTGCTTGGAGTAACAATTCTTGCTATGGACTCTAGACAGATTTCACTCCCAGCCTTGTTACTTTTTTTTTCTTTTTAGAATCTCACTTTCTCGCCCTTGGTAGAGTGCCATCGCTTCTCAGCTCACAGCAACCTCCAACTCCTGGGCTCAGGCGATATTCTTGTCTCAGTAACTGGGATTACAGGCGCCCACCACAATGCCCGGCCATTTTGTTGTTGTTGTTGCAGTTCGCCGGGGCTGAGTTTGAACCCGCCACCATCGGTATATGGGGCCGGCGCCCTACTCACTGAGCCACAGGTGCCGCCCCAGCCTTGTTCCTTTTTAACTAAAGTATTTATAATAAAATACTTCAAATAGAATAACATGAACTAAGCAGTTTGGCTGGTTAAAAAATTAATAATATAAACACCTGTAGACCCACCACTAGCTTGGAATTTTATCAGACTTGTTTGATTCTCTCCTCCACCCAGCTTTATTGAGTTATAAATGATGATTCATTCTTTAAATAGAACAATGCAAATATACAAAGTGTACTGCTTTCTAATTCATTCTGTCTCTGGTGAGTACTGTCCTAATGTTCTATATCATTATTTCCATGAATGTCCTTATATGCCTACCCACAAAATGTTTTCTGTTGCACATTTAGTCATACAATTAAATGGAATCCTACTGTACCTATCATTCTGCCTCTTTCTCTTCTCTCATATTACACTTTTGAGATTTATCCAATTGATCAATCTCTACTTAATTTTCACTGCTCATTGTATAAATGACCCATAATTTATCCACTCCCTTACAGAGGAAATAAGGTTATTTCTACTTTAATGCTCTTACAGAACGATAATGAATGTCATGTACAAGAGATTGACCATGAGGCAGCGCCTGTGGCTCAAAGGAGTAGTGTGCCGGCCCATATACCAGAGTTGGCAGGTTCAAACCCAGCCCTGGCCAAATAAAAAAAAGAGAGATTGACTAAGCCGATTCCCAGAGGTGGATTTGCTGGGAAGTTTTCAACTTTGTTAGCTATTGCCAAATTGCTCTCTCAGTTGATTGAATCCATGCACCAAATTATACTCCCATCAGCAGTGTATGTAGTTTGGGGACCCCAGTGGACTAATGTCTGATTCATGCCTGAGAAATATGAACTGAGAGACACTAGCTGAGACAGCTTGGGGTGGAGGTGAGAAACAGGAAATGATGGGATCAGCTTGCATGCAAAGGATGTGCACGTGTTACCTATGGAGCAGATATGTGCCATCTTGAGATAGCCAGCATGTAATCATCCTTGGTCCTTCCTGTCCAGGGATGCCTGGGCAGAAGGGCAAATAACTTCAGCACAGAGAACCTCACAGTATCACTGGATTTCCAGAGGCTGTAAAAGGAGAGCTGCATTAGCGTTGCCAAAGGAACCACAGGTGATTGGTTCCCTGGTGATGGGGATGGCAAAGAACTCCTCAAGATCAGCTGTAAACATCTACCAAGGTTACTTGTGTCTGATCCTCTACCGCAGTGCTTCTCAACCTTCCTAATGCCTTGACCCTTTAATACAGTTTCTCATGTGTGGTGACCCCCAACCGTAAAATTAGGGGGTCACCACACATGAGAAACTGTATTAAAGAGTCAAGGCATTAGGAAGGTTGAGAACCATTTCTCTACCACCACAGCAATAACAGGTGAGAACTTTCCTGCTCCCTTTTACTCTCCTCTCCTCTGTTACAACCGAGACAAGGTAGGCTGAAGGGAGGAAGAAAGTGCGGAAGGAAGCCTAAGTGGAGAAAAAGAGAAGCCCACTAGGTCCATTCCCCAGAAGCCAGCTTCCTCCTGGCCAGAGCTGAATGGAGGAAGCCTCAACTATAAATCAAGTTTGGAACTTTGACTAGATCTATTAATTACTGAATGACACTGTTTGATGACCTTAAGGGACTATACATTCAGACTTTTAAAAGCCTAAAAGTGAACAGAAAAGTCATGATTCTGTCCACTGTCTAAATTTACACCTAAAGACAGGAAAACTAAGCCCACTGAATAAATGTAAATAGACAGTGGGATGGAAAAATAAAGTTGTTTCAGAATTATATCTCAGAGTCATGCTTGTTCTATACAACAAACATTCCTCTGGGATGGCTTTATCCTGCCTTCTGGAAAGCTTCTAGTCAGAATGAAATTTTTTTTTTTTTTGTAGAGACAGAGTCTCACTTTATTGCCCTCAGTAGATACCATGGCATCACACAGCTCACAGCAACCTCCAACTCCTGGGCTTAGGTGATTCTCTTGCCTCAGCCTTTCGAGTAGCTGGGACTACAGGTGCCCGCCACAACACCCTGCTATTTTTCTGTTTTTGCAGTTCAACCGAGGCTGGGTTTGAACCTACCACCTTCGGTATATGGGGCCGGCGCCCTACTTGATAAGCCACAGGCGCCACCCAGAATGAAATTTGTTCTAAAATTTTAGCTAAGCTACATGTCATTTGAAGGGAAAACATCTAAAAAATTCACAATGCTTTCAAAGCCAAAAAAAAGTTTATTTGGCTATTTGGCTGTCTTCTGGGAAGGTATTGAAGTGGCAGTATTTTTTTCCTGTAACTAGAATGACTAAATATTCATGTAAGTAGCTTTCCCCAATAGCTACAGCATTTATAATACACGGTGCCTGTGGCTCAGCGAGTAGGGCGCTGGCCCCATATACCGAGGGTAGCGGGTTCAAACCTGGCCTCGGCGAACTGCAAAACCGAAAAATAGCTGGGCATCGTGGCAGGCACCTGTAGTCCCAGCTACTCGGGAGGCTGAGGCAAGAGAATCGCCTAAGCCCAGGAGTTGGAGGTTGCTGTGAGCTGTGTGATGCCACAGCACTCTACCGAGGGCTAAAGTGAGACTCTGTCTCCACAAAAAAAAAAAAAAAAAGAAGAAGACTATGAATGTCCTTTATACATTTATATTACATTTCATATAAATGTTCTACTTAAAGCAGAAAATTCCAGAGAATAAGTTTATATATTATTTTATATCACTGAGTAGTCTTTGGCATATGTGAACAGTTTTGTAGCAGTAGGCAAACATAAGACTACCTATGCTATTTTTTCTTATGTTATAATTCCTAATAGAAACTGAATAACACAAGTCTTTCAAAAATAGCTTCTTTCAGAGTCCGGGATGAAAAAACATGAAAGTCAATGAGAGAAAGAATATGTCTCATTTTTAAAGGCATCATTTTTTATTAAAATTATTTTTCCATGTTCATACAAAGTAACTTTTTAATTAAATCCAAGTACAGCTTTAGAATGATTCTAGAGTTGAAATCCATAGTAGCAAACATAATTACTACAAGAAGCAAAATCAAAAAAGCTTTTAGAAGTTTTTAGCTTCTAAAAAATTTTTAGCTCATAAAATTTTAAGTCAAACTAAATTCAGAGCATTAATTATATCATTACCAGAATACCTACTTTGAAGCTTGATTATTTTTCCCCATTCATTTTCAAGCTGAATTAAGATATTAACCATAATATCGTGAAATGTTCAGCATTTATGTTTCATAATCAGACATACATGATTTTTTTTTTTTTTTTTTTGTGAGACAGAGCCTCAAGCTGTCACCCTGGATAGAGTGCTGTGGCATTACAGCTCACAGCAACCTCCAATTCCTGGGCTCAAGCGAGTCTTCTGGCTCTGCCTCTCAAGTAGCTGGGACCACAGGCGGCCTGCCACAACGCCCGGCTATTTTTTGGTTGCAGCTGTCATTGTTGTTTGGCGGGCCCAGGCTGGATTCGAACCCGCCAGCTCAGGTGTACGTGGCTGGCGCCTTAGCCCGCTGAGCCACAGGCGCCAAGCCAGACATACATGATTTGTATAACCATACTTAGAATTTATTTTGTTCAGCTGAATTGGTAATTTTGGTATAGTTCAACTAGAGAAAGTGATCTCACCATAAGACATGATAAAGTCTCCCACATCAAACTTAGCAGAGATCAACTAACACTATAGACAAGTAGAGTCAAAACCTAAAAAGAAAGGATGCTTTCATATCTATAACCTGTAACTTTGGTGAAACATACAAGATGGAAACTCACAATTTCAAATGAAGAAATTACCAGCTACTCTAAAAATAAGATTAGGAAGGAAAATGATTTTAAAAGTCTTCCATTTTAAAAATTTTTCACCAAAAAGAAAATATGAAATAATTTAATATATTCAATTTCTGAGAAACACAAATGAGGAAGTAATCTGTTAAAAAACATGAAGTACATTTTTATTTCTAATTTTAAATCTCCATTTAGGTCTTATAAGCTTTGAAATGCAAGTATGACTTTTAAGCCTAATAATGACTAATAATAGATGATTAATAATATAGTATATATCCTAGGAGGCAACTGTAGGCGTTTTAATTGGAAATAAGCATTTTGAGATAATGCTAATAACAGTGTAGAAAAATAAAGTTAAAAAATTTTAAAGTGTTGCGAATCCTCCTATTCTTCTGAGATTTTATTTTAATCATCTCCTCCACAGAGAATGAGCAATACCTTCCTGTAGTCTCCGGATGTGTCCCCCTGGGGAAAGGAAAGCAAAGTTCCAGTCACTTAAAAGTGGGTTTTAAAGTATTCACAGTTCCAAGTCATCTAAGTCAAGTTTTTCTGGATTTGTCTTAACTCTTTAAATTTTTTTTGTAATATTTTATTACACAGGTAATATTTGTTGTGTAGAAAATAAAGACAAAAAAGAACATTAAAAAAATCACTCATGATTCCACCAAATAGAGATTATTAGTATTAACATTTTGGTACACATATCCTTCCAGCCTTTTTTTCTATGCATAAAATATCTATGTGATGGAACTATAATATTCTTCTATATTCTGATTTTTCACCTAACGATATAGCAAGAATATTTCCCTATTTTATTAAATATTCTTCTAGAACATTATTTAATGGTTATAGAATATTCCATTGTACATAGGTAAAGTACTTTATTTATTTATACTCTTCCCTCCCCATTGTTGGATGTTAATGTTGTATCTAATTTTTCACTGTTATAAATACTGTTTCAATAAGCATATTATAGTTACATTTTTTCACACTTTCTTTTTTTTTTTTTTTTTGGTATTGAGGTTTTTTCCTTCTTTTTTTTTGTTGTTGTTGTTGCAGTTTTTGATCGGGGCTGGGTTTGAACCTACCACCTCTGGTACATGGGCCTGGCTCCCTACCCCTTTGAGCCACAGGCGCCGCCCATTTTTTCATACTTTGTTAATGATTTATTCTGGATAAATTTTCATAAAATGTGAATTACTAGATTAATGAGCATGCCTTTTCTTATTATTTTATTTTATTATTTTATTTATTTATTTTTTTTGAGACAGAGCCTCAAGCTGTCACCCTGGGAGGCTGTCACCCTGGACAGAGTGCCGTGCCATCACAGCTCACAGCAACCTCCAATTCCTGGGCTCAAGCGAGTCTCTTGCCTCTGCCTCCCAAGTAGCTGGGACCACAGGCGCCCGCCACAACGCCCAGCCAGTTTTTGGTTGCAGCCATCATTGTTGTTTGGTGGGCCTGGGCTGGATTCGAACCCGCCAGCTCAGGTGTACGTGACTGGCGCCCTAGCCCGTTGAGCCACAGGAGCCGAGCCTCTTTTTGAGATTTTAATACATTTACATGGTTCAAAATGCAGAAGCTATAAAAGGATATGCATACAATAGAAATACTCCCTCAGATTCTGTCCCTCAGCCATCAATTTCCTCTTTGCAAGAAAACCATTAATAGCTTGGAGGGTGGTATACACCCAGAATCTTTATACAATACAATAAATAAATATTTAGGACTTTTCTAAACACATAAGCACACATATGTGCACACATAGAAACATTGCTGACCTCCCTTTTCTTTAGTTAACAAAACGCCTTGGAGGTTGTTCTGTATTAGTATACACAGACTATCTTTATTCTCTGTTACAGTTGCTTAGTAATTCATTTACAAATACACAGAGCAGGGCGGTGCCTGTGGCTCAGTGGGTAGGATGCTGGCCCCATATACCGGCCAAAGTGCAACAAAAAAATAGCCAGGCATTGTCGTGGGCACCTGTAGTCCCAGCTACATGGGAGGCTGAGGCAAGAGAATCACTTAAGCCCAGGAATTTGAGGTTGCTGTGAGCTGTGACACCATGGCACCCTACCTAGAGCAATAAAGTGAGACTGTCTCTACAAAAAAAAAAAAAAAACAAATACACAGAGCAATTACAAATGACTTTGTACATACTTCCTCCTTTCATATACAGGTATATCTGTAGGATAAATTCCTACAAGTGGAATTGTAGGTCAAGGTTATGTATGTTTGGAAGATAACACGCATTGTTTAAATTGCCTTCTGTTGGATGGTACCAATTTACACTCTCACTGGCAATGGATAAGATGCTTGTTTTTGCACAGCCTTCACCACAAAGTAGGTTGCCAAACTTTTTGCTGTTTGTCAACCCGATAGAGGAAGAATGATATCAGTGTAATTTAAAATCATGAGTGAAGTAGAACTTCTTATATGTTTGTGAGCCATATCTATTTGTTTTTGTAAACTGCTTACATTCTTTTCCCATTTTTTTTTCTGTTGGGTTTTTGTTTGTTTGTTTTGAGACAGAGTCTCACTCTGTCGACATAAGTAGAGCGCCATGGGGTCATAGTTCACAGTAACTCTTGGGTTTGAGCAATTCTCTTGCCTCAGCCTCCTAACTAACTGGGACTACAGGTGCCCGCCACAACATCTGGCTAATTTTTCTTATTTTTCGTAGAGACAGGGCTCTCACTCTTGCTCAGGCTGGTCTAGAAGCCCTGAGCTTAAGCAATCCACCCACAACAGTCTCCTGGAGTGTAGTATTACCGGCATGAGCCACTGCGCCCATCCTATGTGATGGGTTTTTGGTCTTTTTTTTTTTTATAGTATTAAATTTTAGGAGTTCTTTTTATACGAAGAATAAGAATTGCAAACATAATTTTTTCCATTTTGTCATTTGACTTTTGGCTTTGTTTCTGATGGGTTTTCCTAGGCAGTTAAAATTTTTGTTTATGATAAAAAAAAAGATCAGTTTATGTACTTGAATCATCAGACTTTTTTTGTAATACTTAAAAAGGTCTTCTTCACTCAAAAAAGTGTCAACATTTTTAGCCCATTTTTCTCCTCTAGTAATTTTATGCTAAAAGATTTCGCTTTTACATTCAAATTTTTGCTTCATCTAGGTTTTGTGCTATTTTTTTTCCCCATGACACTACATGATTGCCTCAATATTACATATTGTAATATTCCCACCTTCCTCACTGTTTTGAAATTCTAATTTTTAGACCTTAACTTATAGAAGAGAAAGCTGTAGGGGTTGGCACCTGCCACTTACACAAATAGGAATTTTTCTGTCTTGGGGAAGAGAGAGGAGAGGTACACAGCTAGCTCACTACTCCACACAATGGGTGGCTATGTTTGCTTACATTTCTTATTAAGAATTCTGTGTGTGATAGTAATTATGTATTAAGAATTAATTTTACCATTTTTATTATTATAAAAAATGGTTGTTCATCTCTCATTTTTAAAAGGGTATTCTGTGCCAGACAGCATTCAGTTAAGGTAAATTGTACACAAATAGCCTACAATCAAACGGAGGAAAACTGAAGTGTTAAAGAGTCTTGTTCAGAGTTAAAAATGTTATAATAGAGGTATGCACAGATATTTGCAAGCTCAGAAGGGCATGGTTAACTCCACTGGTGGTGGAGATATTCTCAGAGACTACCAAAGATGATGTCATTGTTTATATATCATTCAGATGACTCCTTTTGCCCCATCCTTGCTTCAGTAACATGTATGTCATTATTTGCTTATATGTCTGTGATATTGTGAAATACTCATTTGGTCTTCATTGTCATGTTTCCAGGGTATAAAACTTTTAAAATCCTCAGAATCTTCAAAGTGATATGTGTCTTTTTGTATGCTGATGAGTCAACTATTGGCTGGCCTGTCTTATGTAGGGCTGGTCACTGGAAACATCAAAGCAGGATTAGATGGTTGTTACTTTTAGGCCCTTTCCCCAACCTTATGGGGAGATGGGCTGGCGGCCAAGTTAATCACCAGGAGCACTGATCTAATTAATCATACCTTTGTCATGCTTCCATAAAACACAAAGGCAGCAAGTTCTGGGAGTTTCCGGATAGCTAAACGCATGGAGGTTCTTAGAGGGTGGTGCACCTGGAGAGGGCATGGAAGCTCCAAGCCCTTTCCCACATGCCATGACCTGTGCATCTTTTCCATTTGTATATTTTGTAATATTCTTTATAATAAACAGGTAAATGCAAGTAAAAAAAAAAAAAAGAATTCTGTGTGTGCCCAGGTGGGGCAGTGAACACAAAAGTTTTTATGACAGCTGGGAAACTGAGTTGCATGGTTGATTTTGTGGTTCCTATTGTTCTTTTTTGGGGAGTGAGGAACATACAAATGAGAAAGGAATCAAATACAGGGCTAAGCTCTTTTTGAGGGCTCTCTGCTTTCAACTGCTTGGTTAGTTCCTTCCTTTATCAAGAAGTTCCTCCTTGTCTATTTCTTGGTTAACATGAATTCTGCAACTAACTATAACTACAGAGAACACAATGGGCATAGTGAAGATATGTTAAAAATTCCATATGAGAGAAAGTAAAGTTCCTACCTATAAAATAAAACATTTGGGCCACTGTTTTGGAGAATTGAAGAATATCTTCTTGAGCAAAGCTGATCTTGGCATCAGAATAAGTAGATAGGGCGACTTTCAATAGTTATTATTTACAAAGTAAGAGAAGGGGAAAAACAAAAAAGAGGAACTGAAGATAACTTATGAGTGACCGGAGGTTGTGGCTCTGTCACATGCTGGTCTCCGGAAATGGTCTAGGCCCAGTGTACATGCGCTTGTTGGTGGAGGGAAGTAAGCGACCCAGCAGTGTATTCATTATGTGGGGTACCTTTTCCACCGCAGAGACTGCTGAGCAGTTGAGCAGCTGGGCGGTGGGACAGGCTGTCTGTTAGATAGCTCCTGGAGACATCCCACCCAGGGGAGAAGAGAGCTTGGGCAGCTGAGGCTTGAAAATAACAATAACTTTGTCCCCAAAATTATTCTGTATACCCAGAGAAGCTGGGATGGCCTTCCCCCTTCTTCTGTCCACATACTCTGCTTTCTTGGCCCTGTAATAGCTTCTTTCTCCTCTGAAGGATCCTTAGTGTTAATTTTCATTTGATATCATCTCTTGTGTTGAGGTGGAGAAAAGGAAGCTAACAGGTAGGGGAGCGGCACATTGTGCGCTGCCCCAACTCTATAGGATAATTGTGGGTTCCATGTACCATCCCTGCCTGAGAAAATTTTTTTTAGACACAGTCTCACTCTGTCACCCTGGGTAGAGTGCTGTGGCATCATATCTCATAGCAACCTCAAACTTCTGGGTTTGAGCAATCCTCCTGCCTCAGCCTCCCGAGTAGCTGGGACTATAGGCACCTGCCACAAGGCCTGGCTAGTTTTTCTATTTTTAGTAGAGACGGGGTCTTGCTCTTGCTCAGGCTGGTCTTGAACTCCTGAGTTTAGGCCATCCACCTGCCTCAGCCTCCCAGAGTGCTAGGATTACAGGCATGAGCCACTGCTCCTGGCCCTCCTCGGGAACTCTTAGGGAGGGCACAAGTGGTGAACTAGCTATGGGGGTCTCTGGCTGCTGCTTCCCTGTGGTGGATTATTGACCAGGGCTGCCTGGTCAGGGCTGACTTTCAACTTGTTCTTTTGGTAAACCAGGAGGTAGAGGAATCTTGTCCTTGGTCTTGTTTTTTCAAACCCCAACTCCCTTGGGGAGTAGTAAGTAGTCCCTTACTACTCTCTGACATTCTCTAGGTGGCCCATGGCCCTTAGCCCCTGATAAATGATTCCTTCACTTAACTTGGAGAAGCAGAGGTAAACACGTTGTTTCTCTGTCACAGCCACTGGTCCATTCAGTAAAAACAGCCAACACACTGAAATGATTACATCTGCAATTAAAATGGTAAATATACATCACGTAAAGAAAGTACAAAATAATCCAGTAAGTCTAACACAAATTACAAATCACATTTCTATCTTTTTTTTTTTTTTTGAGACAGAGTCTCATTATGTCACCCTTGGTAGAGTGCCGTGGAGTCACAGCTCACAGCAGCCTCAAGTTCTTGGGCTTGAGCGATTCTCAGCCTCCCAAGTAGCTAGGACTAGAGGTGCCCACCATTACACCCAGCTATTTTTGGAGATGAGGTCTCTCTCTGGCTCAGGCCAGGTGTGGAACCTGTGAGCTCACCAGCCCAAGTGCTGGGAGTACAGGTGTGAGCCACTATGCCCAGCTCCAAATTGCATTTCTAATAGGGCTGCCTTTTGAAGGGGAGAAGAAGGAGAAAGGGAACAGATCATAGAGAAGAGAGGGAAGAAAGAAAGAGACGAGAAATGGGAGGAGGCCATGGATTCCATGGAGCAGAGTAACAGTCAAAATTTAAAAAAACTGCTATTTCTGGTTTTCCATTGCATTTAGTCTTATGTATAAAGAGTTGGTTCTGCCTATGGCTCATTGAATAGGGTGCTGGCCCCATATACTGAAGGTGGTGGGTTCAAACCCAGCCTCCGCCGAACTGCAAAACAAAGAAATAGCTGGGTGTTATGGCAGGCACCTGTAGTCCCAGCTACTCGGGAGACTGAGGCAAGAGAATCGCCTAAGCCCAGGAGTTGGAGGTTGCTGTGAGCTGTGTGACGCCACTGCACTCTACCGAGGGTGATAAAGTGAGACTCTGTCCCTACAAATTAAAAAAAAAAGAGTTGGTTCTGACTGAGGCAGTCAAACCATCACCATAGTGGAAATTATTTCCTAACCTGCAAAAGCAATGACTGAAGGTAACTACACCCAGGTCCCATCTGAAACCAGACAAATGGAGAACCCACCTGTTGGCTAAAGGTCTTGGCTGTAGGGAGGGCTCGATGGAGGGAGTATGTGTGTGTATGTGTGCCAGAATTCTGAATTTAAAAGTCATCTCAAGGATTCTGACACTAGTGAAAATTACTGGCTGCCCTCAATAAGTATCTGGCGTTTGATACTCAGATCTGGCCTCTTAAATGCCAGGTCACCTGTAGTGCACAAAGGAATGAGTCACTAAACTTCAGGTGCCACAACAAGTAGAGATTTGTTTCTCTGCGAGGAGGGGAGAATTACTCAGTCTTTCTCAAGCTTTTTTTTTTTTTTAGTTTCCACTCTGCCATACACCAGACATGCTCTTCCTTGAGAGATCCTTACTAGACATTTATGTCAAATTGTTTTTTCCCTATTTCTCCCTTCCTCTCTGACCTTGTACACTTGCTAAGTGCTACTTACTAAGTAGGCACTGCTGGGAAAAGGGAGAGGTTGAGGAGGGGGGCTCCTTCCTCCTTTCAGCTTCTTTGGCTGCTACTTGAGCAGGATGACTGGGAGAGTCCCGCCCACTGTGACTAACACCCCTGTTGAAGAGCTTAATTACTGTCCCCTTGGAGCGACACCCCCAATCCACCCACTGGTAATCTGCAGCTCTTGCAGGGGGTGTTTTGCTGTAGGGGGCATTTTGTTGTGGGGGGTGACAGTAAAGAATGAGTCACTTTCTGCTCATTTTCCAGAACTTTCCATAGCAGAA
Source organism: Perodicticus potto (assembly GCA_963574655.1). Lineage (NCBI taxonomy): Eukaryota > Metazoa > Chordata > Mammalia > Primates > Lorisidae > Perodicticus > Perodicticus potto. The sequence goes on along the minus strand of CAUYRH010170378.1, from coordinate 13,177 downwards.
GGCTTTTAGAGAGCTGTTTAATGTAGCCTCCCATAGTTAATAAAACCAATGACAATTTCATCCCCATGAATATCGCTGGTTTGGGGGCAACGATTTGCATTTAATGAAAACTATAATTTTCCACAGCCTCTGGAAATCAACAATTTGGTTTTAGCATGGCAATAAGGGCTTATTTTCTTTCACAGCAGCCCAGCAAAGTTTTTAAAGTTCAGAAGCTTTCCTCACTACCAAAGGATTATTAACTGCAGATGCAAATCTCGGTCAGTGGGTTGAGGTAACCGGCAGGCAGAAGATTCTAAAGCAAGAGGAACAGGTTTTGTGTGCCGGGTTGTATAAGACCGTGGGGAAGCACTGGCCCCGGTCTGTTCTGGGTTTTCATGCCTGCCTCCTCCTCAGCCCTCACCTTGTATCAGCTGTCATTGTGCCTCCCTTGATTTCAATTCCAGAAACACAATATCCCTGAAATTGCTTTCCTCTGACAACCTGTGTACTTCTGGCCACACCTTGCTACTAAGGCAAATAAGCAACTTTAATTTGGGCTCCCGAGTGAAAATAACAGATAGCCAGCAGGAACAGAGGGCTCTTGCCTGGGCTTGCCAGAAAATCCCCACTGCAGAGGAGGCTGCAGCTGTTCCTCCAGCTCCCTGGATATGCATCCGTTGTTAAATTAGCAGGAAGTTTAATTCTGTCAAATATTAACCTATGTCCTGAAGGCGTAGGTTGCTTTAGTAAAGAGAAATGAGGGTAGAAGGTGAAAGAAAAGAGAAAGAGCATGTAGAAAGCAAACAAAAAAGAGGAGAAGCATGAAGTTAGGCGGGAGTAGGGGTGGAGGGAGGAGAACACCGGGGAGAGGGTCTCGGCTCACCAGACTCAGGCTTGCGAGGACGTCTTATCCTGCTCTTTGGTTGCAAATCCGCTCTCACCCCTGTTCCTGGCCCTGCCAGACCTTTCATTCTGATTGTCACGGGAAACATATCATTAGAGAGTGACATAGTCAGCTTAAAAACAGCATGTACAGTATGATTCCCCCTGTCAAATATATGTTTGCATAGATATCTTGAAGATTGTAAATAAAAATCTTAATTATCTTAGAATGGTAGGATTATAGCTTAGTTTTTGTTTTCGTCTTTTAGCTTATCTCTATTTCCTATAATGAATATCGATTATTTGCCGTTTATAACAGTAAAGCTGAAGTTACACTGAAAAGTGAGAGGGAAGGTCAGAGACAGAGGAAGAAAAACAGGGAGTCTGAGGCAGAGGGAGGCAGTGTTTTGAGGCATGTGATGTTGACCTTTAATTGAACTATAACTTCCCCAGGGTCGATTGTCTCCTCGTTGTACTCGACAGTCACTTGACAGTTTTTAAAGGGTTCTAGTTCTTAAATCTTTAAAACTGTGCTTTTAAACCGGGGTTGCATATGGGAATCATCAGAGAAACATTTCTAAAATATCCTTGCCAAGGTCCCACCCTCCGGAGTTCTGAGTCAGATGTCTAAGTGGGGTCTGGGTAGGAGGATCTTGAAAAATCTTCCTAGGTGTTCTGATGCTCATTCTGTGGAGAATTTCACGGTGTGCAGGAAGATGCACTGAGATACTGAAGGAAAATATTAGAACTTCTCATTTTATTTATGTTCTATTACATTCTTGAAAAATCTCTACTTGTATGTATTAGCAGTGCAGTGATATGACACATATAACTTGAAAATAAACAAATTTATGTATTTGAGGATGTGCTTAAAATGTTTGTCTTATAAGGATGTACAATCAAGGGATGCGGAGATAACAGCTTCAGAAAACTCATCGTGAGTGGTGATCACTCATGTCTAGCTGAACTGAAAATTCTCTGGTCCACGGTAGCAGTGATGAGGAAGATTTCACACAAGTGATGATGATTCATTGTGACCTACTTCATTTCCTGCTCATAGGTGTATTATTTCTTGTGTCGTTATCTGTGGGAATATTATCTTGCAGGGCGACTGCAGCAGTCTCCTTGGTAAATACACATGCACGTACATGCAGTTACTCCACGGCTCGGCATCTGGGAGCCTCAGAGCCTTAAAGGCTGATGGTTATTTCACGGTTCTCACATGCCATACTCTTATAGCTGATTTGAAAAAAATAAACTAGATTGTCTTAACTTAAAAGGTAAAATAATTCTTAATAGTCAGTAGCTAAATACTGATTAAAAGTTAAAACAACAGGAAAAGGTAAATCTCCTAACTTCCAGGTAAAGAATGACGATAGAACACACACACACCCCGCTCTTCTTTTTTTTCCTTTCTGAGAAAAGGGAAGAAATAACAGCTACAACTTTTTTTTTTTTTTAACTCCCTGTAGCAACAGAATTTTGAAAGCTGGAAAGTAAGAAATGTGAATGATGCAGCAATCACAGAAAAACAGAATCCCATGTCGGCTGTGAGAAACCAACCAGCATCCCACAAAGACTCAGGAATTGGCAGCAGCAGGTTCTTCTAGAAATGAGATGGAGCACGCTAAAACCAGAAGTGCTCCAAAGTCTACTTAGGAAGCAGTTCAAGTCCCAGACCCTTCCCTCCCTGGCTGTACCGGAAACTTGGATATTAAGTGGACACTGAGGCCTGCTGCCCTTTCCCAGGGGGCTCCCACAGTGCTGGCAGCCAGAGTTAAATCCATTGGGTGCAAGCCTCAAAGAGTACTGTCTGGGGAACTTGATCTCCCCAAGAGGAAGAACTCAAAGGCGCTACTGAGGGGTTCCTTCAGCCAAACAGCCCAGCCGGAGCACACAGCGGAGCCTCTGGTCAATAAGGCCCAATAGCAGGGTTTTTCAACTTTTTTTAATCTTACAGCACACTTGAACTTACAGTTAAACTTCTATGGCACAGTTAAATTATGTTGATTAAAAAAAGAGTAAAAAGAAAGAATATACTTACTGTGCCTTGAATTTATTTTGAAAATAATTTAATTAGTGACCTTTAAAATTTTCATAGCACAACTAAAATCCTCTCATGGCACACCAGCTAAAAATCACTGCCCTATAGGCTCAGTGCCCCCGTCAGTTTTTTAGTCCCATTCTTAAATACGAGCAGATAAAGTTTACCCAACCTTCAGGAAAGCCTTTTACAGAAGGCTTTTTTGAAACAGACAAAAATGAGTAGGACAAAAGTAACTTCAAGGGAAGTCTATGTGGGTTGAAGAAAATGTCAAATACCCTCTGATCAATATCCTCAGAGGTAAGAGACATAACTATCCTCACACCTGATGGGCACACTGCACACGTTCTGGGTGAAGGGCACACTTACAACTTTGACCTGAAATGTACAAAACAAATGACATCACCAAAACGTGTATACTCTTGTAATATTCTGAAATCTTAAAGATATCAGAATTTCTTTTTTTTTTTTTTTTTAGAGACAGAGTCTCACTTTATCGTCCTTAATAGAGTGCTGTGGCATCACAGCTCACAGCAACTTCCAACTCCTGGGCTTAGGCGAGTCTCTTGCCTCAGCCTCCCGAGTAGCTGGGACTACAGGTACCTGCCAGAATGCCCGGCTATTTATTTTGTTGCAGTTTGGCTCAGGCCAGGTTTGAACCTGCCACCTTTGGTACATGGGGCCAGCACCTTACCCATGAGCCATGGGTGCCGTCCAAAATATCAGAATTTCAATAAGCATTTGAAACACTGGTGAAAAAAAGTTATATAAACATCAAATAAGAATATGACATCAGAAAAAGGAGCATTCAGGGAATGTATAAAACCTCTTGGAAATTAGAAATCTCATAATAAAAATAAAAAATTCAATAAAAGAGAAAGTAAAGAAAAGGAAGTCTAGTTGAAGTTAGAGCAAAAGAGAAAGAAATGGACAATGAAAGATAAGAAAATTAGCAGCCCAAAGGTCTAATATATGAAAACAGGGGTTCCAAAAAAAGGAACAGAAAAACCAGAGGAGAAGAAGTTATTAAAGAAATATTCAAAAATATTTCCCGCAACTGACAGATATGTATTTTTAGAATGAAAGGTCCACCACCAAATGCCAGCGCAAGAATTGAGAATAGACTCCCACCAAGGCCTCCATTGTGAAATCTCAGTTTAGTGAGGGCCAAGAAGAGATGCTACAAGCCTCTGAAGAAGAAGAGAAAACAAATCCTACATAAAGGATGACAAATAAGAATGACTTCAGGCTTCTCAACAGCCACCCTGGAGGCCAGATGGCAACGGCTTTCAAAACTCAAGGAAAATGATTTCCACATTAGATTCTAGCCCAAACAATCCATCAGGGCAGAATAAATTAAAAATGTTTTCTGACATGCAAGTTCTCAAAAATTTATATCCTATGCCTGTGCCTCAAAATGTCCCCAAATGTGTCAAAATGAGAGTGCAGACTAAGAAAGAAGATGCTAATGTTCCACCAAGAAGGCGGGAAGAGAATGGGTGGGACGATGGTGAAGCGAGAATCCCAAATGAGAGCTGTGTCTCGTGTGCAGGTTAGAGCATGCTGGAAGGCTCTGGGAGAGATTCTGAAGGAGGTCGTTGAAACTACTAAAGTACCTGAATGTTTTGAATTCTTGAGAGCAGACATAGATAAATGCAAATGTAAATACTGTACATAGAAAATGAAGGCAACAAAAAACCAAAATGGTTCATGGCTCTAGAAACAACAGAGAGATGTGCAGGGAATAAAAAAGTAGCCACAGTGTACTCTACGGCTCAGGTTGTGTAGTCACAGTATCGTAGACGCTGAATATTCTGCTCCTCAGCAATGCAGCATGATGACTCCATGGGCAGCATGGGGAATGGGCAAGGGTAAGTCTGTCTCTTGGGGGCAGCAGGAGGAAAGACATCAAATCCTAATCTTCTATCCTGGGGGAAAATCAGATAATAGCTACAGTGAAAAATAAAGGAGCAGCATTTCAAGCATATCATTCTAGGGACTTGGGGTAAATACCAAAAGAATCGTCTAAAAGAGGTTGAAGTATGCAAAATGAGGACGAGGGGTTAGGGGACTGCTGTTTTTATAACAAACCTTATAGAACCATTTTGACATTTTAGATTGAGTGCATGTATAATTTTGGGGGCAGGGGCAGGAAAACAAAACAGAATTTATTAAAGCTTTATTTAGGAGGCTGAGTGGATGGCTTATGCCTGTAATCTCAGAACTTTGGAAGGCCAAGTTGGGAGGATCACTTGAGCCCAGGAATTGCCAGCCAGGACAACACAGCAAGACCCTGTCTCTAAAAAAACTTTTTTTTTTTAACTTTTAAAAAAGTTTTATTTAGGGAAAAATAAAGCAAATCTCTTTTCCTCTCTGGATTCCAATTTCCCCAGCCCTGCTCATGAAAGATATTCACTGCTCTTTGTGTTTCCTTCCAAAAATACACTGTAGCTGTACACTTATGCTTGCTTTATAAACCGCAGGACTGAGTGGGTCTTGTGATTCCCCATGAACTCTTGAAGTTGAGACATCTAGGCTGCTCAGCCTCATTTTCTGATGTTCCCAATACATTAAAGGGAAAAGTTGCAAAAATGGGATTATAAAACCATGGTGTGCTTTGCATGTTTAAGTCAATAAACACCTTTATCAGATACCAAAATATGTCAGAAGCCTGCATTTCAGGGCCCACGTGAACCAGCACCCCCGTCATCCTCCAGAATCCACCCTACTGTGTGATTGGCCTTGTCTCCAGATCCTTTTCTAATTTTATGATCTTTCCTTGCCCTGCTCATTATTGTGCTGTTTCCTCCCTTTTTATTCTGCATTTGCCTTCACTGAACTGCATTCACTTCCCAGGAACTCCTCTGACACCTCCTCAGCCGGCTGTCACCTATCCTTTGAATGGATAAGCCCTCTGTCCTAGCAACCCTCATTAATTAATCAAAATGCCCTCCTCCGCCTGTTTTCCATTTTGGTACCACATTCATGTTTAATGAGCATGCTCACCATTCTGTTCAGCAGGTCGCAGGTGAAATGTTCCATCACCAGGCCCAAGTTCTGTGGACACCACATGAATTATGTCCTCCCAGGTTAATGATAACCCACTGGTACTCATTGTCTAGGCATGCAGCAACCTTGTAATTATGTGGGTTAGAATTTAAATTGTAGACCAGTGGTTTGCAAACCTGGCTGCATGGCAGGGACTCCTAGGGGGATTTGAAAAATATGGATCCTGGATCTTACCACAGTTCTATCACACCATGCTAAAAACTTGACCTAATTAATAAGCCTGGTCATCTTAGATATAGACTGTCCTTTGTCTCTTCAAAAAAGAAGAAAAGTAAGATATTGGAGGATGATGTGCAGGGCCTTGCAATACAAAGAAGTCTGTCAGATGTTAAGTTCTACTTTCTTTTTCTTGTATTCTAAAGAAAAACTGTAAAAACTTGATCATCAGTGCTTTTTTAGTTTTCTATGTCTGCTGTAAAAAAGATTACCTCAAAGTAAGTGGCATAAAACAACACACATTTGTTGCCTTACAGTTCTGGAGGTCAGATGTTGACAGGGATCTCACTGAGTTAAAATCAAGGTGTCAGGAGGGCCATGTTTCTCTTTGGTGGCTCTAGAGTAGAAGCTGTTCCTTCCCTTTTCCAGCTGCCAGAGGCTGCCCACACACCTTGGCCCATGGCCCCATTTCCCAAGCAACCGTGCAGCTGAGTCCTTCTCATGCTATCTCTTTATCTCTTTCCTACCTCTTTCCCTATTCAGCTTTTAAGATAATCCAGGATAATTTCCCTATCAGGCAGCTGATAAATCAGTAGATTAGCAACTATGTGTTTTTTCTGTGCGACCCAACATACTCAAAGTTTCAGGGAGTAGGAGTGGACATCATTGGGGAGAGGATTGTCCTATTCACCACAAGACCATATTCCACTTTCTCCTAGTAGTTTTTAGGTGTGATATAAATGGATATAAAGACCCACTGCTAGAATTACAGATGAGGGTCACAGGTGCCTGGAGATAGTGATCCACCCTGCCTTGGACCCGCAGGTCTACTCTGCACCAAGTATCTCCCTGTGATCAGAGTCTGCTCTCACATCAGGCTGGAGAGCAGTTGCTCCCCCTTTACTCTAGACGGCCCCCCACATTTGGCCAGCAGTGCCCATAATGGGAATCACTATGCTCATTGTCAGCTGGAAATCTTTTTCCTGTAGGCAGCAGGGGAGGGAGGAAAGGTTGGAAGCTCCAAGGTCCTCTCTGGGTTAACCTCTATCTGCTGTCACTATTCATGTTTGCAGAAAGGACTCTGAGCCACATGTTCCCTTTGGGGGCCCTTGGCATCTTCCCATGTTTCCCATTGAATCAGAAGGTCCAGTGGTGAGGGCCAGGGATCCGTCTTCTTTGAAACTCCCAATTTAATTCTGTGTACAGTCAGATGTAGGGATTACAGATTCAGATCATATTCATTAGTTCAGTAAATAACATTTTAAAGAACAAAATTTAAACCTTGCTTAAATCAAGATGTACTAGTAGTATCTATTGCTTTCTTTGAAATAGATATACTGTGTGTATACACACACACACACACACACACACACACACACACACACACACACACCTTACTCTCTAATAGAGAAAATCAGATTAAAAGAATGCTCTATTTAAGACAATCCAATGGATTTAAACTAGATTTACAAAACTACCAATAATTTCCTTTAAATAGTAGATTTCCCTGGGTTGCTTAAGTCATCATCAGTCAATTTATAAAAATTCAGTTTATACATTGCTTTTCAGAAACATTTCTGTTGCCTTGTGAACTGTGCACTTGAGTCTTCAAGGAGTTTAAGATTTCAGTTTGTAGAATATAATTGGTCTGCAGAGCCTGTTGACCAAGTCTTTTTCCCCTAGAGACCCAGCTGCCCATCTCCCGCAGGTAAGCTCTATCTCCGCGACACTCTGCTGTCTATAATTAGGCCCACCTGGCTCCACCTTTGAACTAAGCCCTGAACTCATCTCTGGGATGGGTCCTGCTGTCAGGGGAGTTTCAGGATCTCCAGCTCAGCACTGAGAAAAGGCATCAAATAGCTCTGACCTTGTTCTTCATTTCTGACACTTGGGCTCTCTGTTTTTTCCCCAAGTCCTGGCCCCCTGACCCCTGCTTGGGAGTTTCTACTTGCCTTAAAGCTTTATTACTGTTCCCTTCGAAGGCAGGCTCTGAAGATGGTTAACTTGAAATCTTAACCACGCACAGACCCTCAGCTTGTCCTTAATGAGACAGGCTCAGACCCACCCACCAGCAGCAGAGGAGTGAGCCTTGCTCTCCAGTGCTGGGGATCCCAGGTGGGTGCATCCCTCACCCCACAGTCCCAGGCTCCGTCATTGCCTGCTGCGCCTTACGGGCACAGGTGTGTGACTGGGCTTTCTTCATTCATGCTGCGTGCAGCTCCATGCTGAGCCTCTGCCCACTTATCTAGAGCCCTATTGTCCTTCTTAATTTTTGCCTCTTTCTTCTCCCTCAAGGATCAGATTCCATTCCCTATGTCCCTAGCTATTTTTACTGAGATCCTATTTCAAACCAAACAGACCCTCTAGATTCATCTTCCCTGATGGAGCAGTTCTTCCTCCTGTGAGCAGAGGCCCTTCAATGTCAACACTGACCCGGGGCAAGCCCATCTCTAGTGCGCTCCGGATGCTGTGCTTTGCACGAGGTCCATTCCTGCGGGAACTGCCCTGAGACACGTTAGCCTCATATCTGAGGCCCATGGCTCCATTTCTTATATCTGGTTCTGTGGTTTCATGGAATTAAGTCTCAATTCTGCCACATCATGGATGTGAGAGCCTGCTCAATTTGCTTAACTTATTTGATTGATACTCAAGGGGTCTCATAGGTCTTTAACTTATTTGACTGATACTCGAGAGGTCTCATGGGTCCTAAATGATAGAATCTACTGTTTAAGGTATGTAAAGTGCCTTGTGCTTGGCATATGGTAGGCCAATATTACTATTTCTTTTTTCTTCCTTGTTCCCCAATGACTCCTGGTCTGAGTGGAGGGGGATACTTATCTGTCTCATGGCTGAACAGATCCAGAAACTCCTAGCTGCATCATCTACCTCAATACCACTTCCTTGGAGATCAAGGGAAACCTGAGCCACTTGCAGTTTTTGAGGCACTTAATACAGGGTGGGCATAAAGTTCGTGTGCAATTTAAAATACTCAACTATTAAATTGCACACGAACTTTATGTTGACTAGTTTAAATTGCACACAAACTTTATGGCCAACCCTTCTATTAAACAAATATTAAGTGAATGAAAAGATAGGACACAGACAGAGAGAAAAATATTTGAAAAACGTATATCTGATAAAGGACATTTGTCCCAAGTCGGCAAAGAACTCTTAAAACTCAATAATAACAAAATAATCCCATTAAAAACTTGACAAAGGTCTGAATATACATCTACCCAAAGACGTACAGATAGCAAATAAGCAAGCCTAGAAAAGGATGCTGTGTATTATATGTCATTAGAGAACTGCAAATTAAAACAACAACGAGATACCACTACACACCTCTTAGAATGCCCAAGGTTCAGAAGGCTGACAACACCAAGTGCTGCTGTGGAGCCCCAGGGACTCGCCTTCCTTGCAGCTGAAAATGCAGAATGGTGCACTGTAGCCACTTTGGAAGACAGTTTGACAGTTTCTTACAAAGCTAAACATAACCTCCCCATATGATCCAGCAGTTGTGCTCCTTGGTATTTACCCGGTTGGGTTGAAAATGTAAATCTACACAAAATCCTGTGCATTAATGTTTATATAGTGGTTTTATTCACAAATGCCAAAAATTGGAAGCAACCAGCTGTTTGTCAATAGGTGAGGAGATAAACTGTGGTGTTATCCAGACAGTGTTATATCAGTGATTAAAAAAAAAAAAAAGAAATGAGCTATCAAGCCACAAAAAGACATGGAGGAACTTTAAATATGTATTGCTAAGTAAAAGAAGCCAAGTGAGAGGACTCCATACTACAGCACAACCCCCATCGCTAACCACTTCCTTACACTGACCACCTCCTTAAGTTGACCTAACTTCTAGACTGGACAGGTGTCACACGTACGTATCAGCACGGTAGGCCTAGTTCCTTAAGTTGGCTGCCTCCATGTGTTGACCATTACAGTCCCTTGGGTGGTCAACTTACAGAGGTTCTACTGTATATGATTCCAACTATATGACATTCTGGAAAAGGCAAAACTATAGAGCCAGTGAAAACATCAGCGTTTGCCAGGGGCTGGAAGGAGAAGGAACAGATTCTTAGAGTGGCAAAACTACTCTTTGTGACACTGTGACGATGGACACATGACCTTGTGCATTTCTCAAAACTCGTAGAACAATACAACACAAAGAGTGAACCCTAATGCAAAGTATGGATTCAGTTACTAATAATGTGCCAATATTGGTTTGTTAATTACCACACTAATACAGGATATGAATAACAGGGGAAACTGTTCTAGGAGCAGGGTAGGGGCAGGGAAGGTAAGGGAATCCTCAACTTTCTTCTCAGTTTTTCTGTAAATTTAAATCTTTCCTAAAAATTAAAAACTATTCATTAAAAAAATTTTTTTAAATGGCAGAAACAATGCTAGTTTTAAATGTGGTATATTTAAAATGTATTTTAAAGCCTGGTGCTTTTAAATCAGACCAAAATATAATGCACTATAATTGTGCTGCTCCTAAAGTAATTATGGGATTATTAAAACTTTAATTCATAATGCATGACAGATAAATGGTCAGGTAATGAGAGGCATGTTTAAAGCTGTATGACGAATGTCACCTTCTTTCAATCTTCTTAGTGTGTCTCTGTGAGTATGTGAAACTTCACATGGAAATAACCAGAGCAGGAGACCTTTATGAATGTGAGGCCTCTGTGAAATAGAGCACCACCGTGGGCCTTACAAGGGCTAAGCTTTGGTCTTACGAGCCTATCCCTAATTCATGGGTCTGGTAATGGACTCCGGTAGGTGGTTGCCTGTAGATAGGCTTTTCTTCAGTGTGATGTGTCTGTCATTTGAGACTTCCAAGCCTTTCCTGAGCCAGCCACAGCACTGAACAATACAATGACTCCAGCCACCCTTGTTAGCTATTATGTTTTGCCTGCTACATTGGACTTCCTCCTTTATCTGGAACACGCTGAATTAGTATACCCAACAGATCTGAGGCTATGGATTTAAAAAAGAGAAATGGTTACATTGTGAACAAGGCCTTTCTTCCAGGGTCACTTCTGTTTCTTGCTACTTTTGTACTTCCTCTAGTTCTAAGACAGAGAGAGATCAGATATCTGCTGACTTCACTTTTCCTTTCTTTTTTCAATTTTTTCCTGAGTCTGATGTGATAAGTATTCCCTCCAGAAAATTTTCAAGTCATGGAAATGTATAAAGAAACAGAAAACAATCACCCTAAGTCTTGTATTACCCAAGAGAGCCATCAGTGTCATTTGGCTTGTGTTATTTTTCAGTCCATATTTCACTCCTTAACCTCATACAGTTTGTATTTGCCTTTTTCGTTTTCCTAAAACTGCCATCCCATAGGTCAAGGCTGCGAGCAACCTTTCTGGTGTGCTCTGTGTTCTATCTATTTTGTCTTCTTTCTCTGGAACTTTAGTCCTGCAATTATTTACCTTTGCTTGCATTGTTAGTTTCTCTCCGTTCATTGAATTATTTCCATCAGTTTGCAAGCATGCCTTAATATTGCCCATCTTTCTTTTTTTTTTTTTTTTGAGACAGAGTCTTAGATTGTTGCCCTCGGTACAGTGCCGAGGCATCACAGCTCACAGTAACCTCAAGCTCATGGGCGTAAGTCATTCTCCTAAGCCTCCCAAGTAGCTGCGACAACTGGTGCCAGCCACAACACCCGGCTATTTTTTTGTTGTAGTTGTCATTGTTGTTTAGCAGCCCCGGGCCAGGTTTGAACCCACCAGCCCTGGTGCATGTGGCCAATGCCCTAATCACTGAGCTATGGGCACCGAGCAGAATATTGCCCATCTTAAGATCTTCCTTAACTCCTTTAGCTCTTCTCTGCTTTCCTTCACAACAAAACATATCAAAGAAGATATGGTATTTGCCTTCTCCACTTTCTTGCCTCTAGTTCTCTTTAATTTATTTCCAGTAGGACTGACTTGTCTTCATCATTCTACTGAAATGGCTCTTTTTAAAAACATATTTTTAATTGTTTGAATTATTTATTATTTATTTATTTATTTTTAGAGACAGGATCTCACTCTGTCACCCAGGCTGTCATGTAGTGCAGTGGCTGTATCACAGCTCGCTGCAGCCTCAAACTTCCTGCCTCAGCCTCCTGAGTAGCTGGAACTACTTCCTGCCACCACACCAGGCTTATTTCTTTTATTTTTGTAGAGACAGGTTCTTGCTATGTCACCCACTCCAGTCTCAATCTCCTGGGCTCAAATGATCCTGCCACCTCAGCCTTCCAATGTCCTGGGATTACAGGCATTAGCCAGGGCACCCAGCCTGAAATAGTTCTTATAAAGGTCATTAATGATTTCCACTTTGCTAAATCTAATGGTCAAGTCTCAGTCCTCATCTTAACTTTATTTCTGAGTAGCACTTGGCATAGCCTACTCCTCCCTCCTTCCACAAATAATCCTAGCCTCTGCTGATATCACAATCTCCTGGATTCCACCTATTTCACTCCGGATTTTGAATCTTTCTTATTTCTACCTTCTGTGTCTGACTTTTTTTTTTGAGACAGACCCTCAAGCTGTCACCCTGGATAGAGTGCCGTGGCATCACAGCTCATAGCAACCTCCAATTCCTGGGCTCAGGCGAGTCTCCTGCCTCCGCCTCCCAAGTAGCTGGGACCACAGGTGCCCGCCATAACGCCCGGCCATTTTTTGGTTGCAGCTGTCATTGTTGTTTGGCGGGCCCGGGCTGGATTCGAACCCGCCAGCTCAGGTGTACGTGGCTGGCGCCTTAGCCCACTGAGCCACAGGCGCTGAGCCCTGTGTCTGACTTTTTTTTGCTTTTAATTTCAGTTGGCTTGCACTCTTCTTAGTTTCCTTGTTTTTTTTTTTTTTTTTTTTTTTTATCCATTGTCCTTCCTTATAGTGATTCCTCATGCCAGTTGCCTCCCAGGTAGCTGGGATTACAGGCGCCTGCCACAACGCCTGGTGGTGTTCTTTCCTGGTGGTAGAGACAGGGTCTTTTACTCTGGCTCACTCATGCTTGTGCTGGTCTCGAACTCTGAGCACTGGAAATCCA
>CAUYRH010170374.1:0-19370 GCA_963574655.1 Perodicticus potto | reverse complement strand
GATATGTAGATGGTGGTCAATATTTACTGAGTAAATCAAATAATGGGGTCCTTCTCATCAAGAAACTGATGGCATACTGGATACCCCTAAACACATCAACTATGGTAACTTTTGTGTTTTCACCCTCAGATTTGACTTTCTGCATATATAACATTGTACATACATTAAATTATCAAGGATATATAATTTTGGGCATCTGAAAGTATATTATAATGAATACCTTTCAATAGCTCTATAAAATTTCAGTCTTCTGGCTCGGCACCTGTGGCTCAAATGGCTAAGGCACCAGCCACGTACACCTGAGCTGGCGGGTTCGAAGCCAGCCTGGGCCCGCCAAACAATGACAGCTGCAACCAAAAAATGGCCGGCGTTGTGGCAGGCGCCTGTGGACCCAGCTACTTGGGAGGCGGAGGCAAAAGACTCACTTGAACCCAGGAATTGGAGGTTGCTGTGAGCTGTGATGCCACAGCACTCTATTCAGGGTCACAGCTTGAGGCTCTGTCTCAAAAAAAAAAAAAAAAAATTCAGTCTTCTTAATTGCACTTACTTAAATGATTGCATAATAATTTACTTACTGGAGGTGCCACCATTTACACTCGGGTATTTATAGTGTTTCTAACACAAGTTACTTACTTCTCTCATACACTAGTTCCTCTTCCATGAGATAGAGATAATATTAGTTCCTATTAAAAAGACATTGCATGTAAAGCCAGGGTGGCACCTGTGGCTCATCGAGTAGGGCATCGGCCCCATATACGGAAGGTGGTGGGTTCAAACCCAGCCTTGGCCGAACTGCAAAACAGAAAAATAGTCGGGCATTGTGGTGGGCGCCTGTAGTCCCAGCTACTCAGGAAGCTGAGGCAAGAGAATCGCCTAAGCCCAGGAGTTGGAGGTTGCTGTGAGCTGTGTGATGCCACGGCACTCTACCGAGGGCGATAAAGTGAGACTCTGTCTCTACACAAAAAAAAAAAAAAAAAGAAAAGAAAAGACATGGCATGTAAAGCCATTAGTAAACTGTCTGGTATATAATAAAGTGCTCAGTATAGATTTTTAAAATTATTTTGACTATCATCCATGTTGTTGTCATTATCCTAGGTGATATTAAAGTTTATGCCTACGTCTTTTATTTTTATTCACTCTGAAAACCACTGTGTTTTAGTTGTTATGTTTATTCTGTTAAAGTTTACTGTAACTATCGTTGTAGTTAAATTTAAGTCTATTATCTTACTATTTGTTTCTATTTGTCCTCTATTTTTTTAATGTTCTTTCTTTGTAATTTGTTTTGAAGTAATTAGAAGCTATTTAAAATTCCAGTTTAATTAATTAATTTATATTTTAGATATGTGTTTTTGTATTTTTAATAATATACATTCTTAATTTTTACAGTCCTTTTGTAGTTAATATTGTACCACTTCATGTCAGGTGTTTGTACTACCCCCTTGCTTTATGCTATAGTGCTATAGTTACTGTATGTATCATATCTAAATACATTAACTACAAAATAAAGTGTTATAAGTTATGCATTCATTTAAATAGGTATTTTAAAATGGAAAGTAGTCTTTTATATTTACCCATGTAGTTACTATTTCTGGTGCTCTTTCTTCTTCCCTGAAGATTGAGTTTCCATCTGATTTTCTTTTCTTTCAACTTGAAGAATTTCTTTATAATTTTTTTTTGTTGCTGGTGATGAATTATCCCAGTTTTTTTTAAATATAAAAAAAAATCTGAAAACATTATCTTTGTTGTTGCTGGATGTAGAATTCTGAGTTGGCAGTTTCTTTTTATCACATAAAGGTATTGTTCTATTTTCTTTCAGTCCCCATTGCTTCTGATGAAAAGTAAGAAATTGTAAAGATTGTTTAACATTTTATTTTGTATTTGGTTTGTGGCAGTTAGCCTTTGATGTCACTGGATGTGGTTTCTTTGTGTTTTTTCTGCTTGTGCTTTTTTGAATGATATGAATTTGCAAATTCATGTTTCAACACATTTGGGAAATTTCCAGCTGTGTTTCTTCACATATATTTATCCCCCCTGTCTCTTTCTTCTCCAGCTGAGACTCCAATTACACATGTGTAAGACTTTTTAATATCTTCTTATAGGCAATTGATGATCTATTTATTTCTTTAATCTGTTCATCTTTCCCTCTTTGTCTTGGATAACTTCAATTAATCTTCAAGTTCACTTTCTTCAGTGATAGCCAATTTATTATTAAACTATTATTTGCATTATCACAGCTATTATAATGTATTTTTCAGTTCCAGAGTTCCATTTGATTCTTTTTGATATTTCTACTTTACTGCTGTGAAGTCTTTTCATTCATTGCATGTAGTCGTGTTCTTGAACATAGTTATAATTGCTTTATTTTTCTTGCTTGTTATTTTTGACATATGGGCTAACATGGGATATGCCTTCATTGATCGTCTTTTCTTTTAAATCAGTATCGTCATATTTTTCTGTTTCTTCTATAAAAAGTAATTTTGGCTTTTATGTATATTTATGGACGTCATGAATGATATTTAGGTGCTGGATTCTCTATTCCTCCAAAGATTATTGATTTTTGTTTCATTATTTTTAGTAGGCATTTGACTTGGCTTAATTCTGTTTTCACACTCTGAAATCTCAATTCAGTTCCCCAGACTTAGGGAGTCTGCCTCACACATAAGTTATTCAGAAGCCAACCAGAGAGGTTGGCAGAGCTGGCAAACAGAATTTAGGTACTCTCTATGTAACTTCCTCCTTTCTTTGATTCCGCCCCTTACATTGTAGCCCCGTGGTTGCTGGGTCTGTCTTCTCATTTCACGGGCTTCTAGAACTGCAGATATTCTTGTCAGAGTTTTACCCACCTGTGAGGACTGAGCTCAGGCTCAGTGTCACAACACAACAGAACACTCAACACTGTTTCCTTCTTCAAAGTATCTACCTTATTCTAGCACCTGCCTGCTCCAGGTCATTCTCTAGTACCTTCAGAGAATGTACTAGAAGGTACTAGACTAGTACAGGGGTTGTTTTTTGTACCATGTTTATGTTATGTTCAGGTTGGCATTTGCAGGAGGGTTGGTCTGATAAAAACAACTTGAATTGTTTCATGCTTTTGAATTGCTGTCCACTTGAATGGGAATTGTTTGTTCTGTCATGCCCAAATAATAAAGTGTAAACAGAGTATATGAATTCTTCTAGCTCCTACTGCTTTTTCTTGACCATTGATTTTCTGCCCTGGAGCAAAAGGCCTTCTTCATATGAAGCTGATTCTTCAGCACTTTAAAATTCTTTAACGCTCAAAGAAGTTTAGACGACAAGGCATTTAATAAAGGAAATTAAAATCTTACAAAATTTTTAGAAGGGCTGGCATAGCAAACCCTATAAGGGCCTTTAGAAATTATTCCCATATATCACAAAGCTGCCTCACTAGTGGGAGGTGAAAGGACAATTGGTAGTCACCACCATAAATGCTAACCCTAAACCCAGTGCTGTGACAGCTGCAACCCAAATATCAGGCAGCTGGAATCAGAAAGCTCTTGCTGCCATTGTTACCACAAACATCTCTCGACATCCACGTATCTAGTTATTAACTACTGGATGATAATTCTGGTTATAATCGCAGCAGCCTCTCAATGTTCATAAAGCTAGAGATTGGCCATCAGAACTCAGCGACAGAGACTTCCTGTCTCTACAACTTGCTTGCCAGTGGAAAATTTCCAAAGTGCAAGAAGATAACCTCTGCTTGTTTTTACTTCTGCATTTTTTTGTGTGTACATAATTAGAATAGTCTAATTTGCCTTCGTAATTATTTAGTTTTTAGATTTTTAGCCTCTGCAGTATAGGAAAATACAGTAGGGGTGAAAATAGATTTAAATGTTTGCTAGTTAATGAATTACAGAGGCTGCCATCTGGTTCCACCACTCTCTGTCCCACCTTATAGCTGTCACTGACCTCTGGGCTGCTTGACACGTATTAGGAACTTTGTGGATTGGCTCCCCTGTGAGTCCAGCTCTTGTCATTTTTTATCTAAATGAACTCACTCTTAGCAATATTTCTGTGGTGGATTAAAGATGAGTACAAATTCTTTGACTCATCAAAGAACATAGAACAAATTCTGTAGTTGCCATATGTATCATATCTAAATACATTCACTTCCAAATAAACTGTTATAAGTTATGCATTCAATTAAATATGTATTTTAAAGTGGAAAGTAGTCTTTCCTCTTTCTAAGCAAAGAGTGGAATCTGCTTCCCCTCTCCTTGAATATGGACTGTCCTGTGATTGTTCTGACTAATCAAGTACGAAGTGAATAATGTGAGGCCGGTTCCAGGACTAGTCTCTAAAAGGACAGGCAGTTTCTGCCTTGGGTTCTGAGTCCTGAGCTACCACCTATGACTAACTTGCTGGAGAAAATGCGTAGAGAGCCTCCGACTATGTGGAGTGGAAGAGGAGCTCAGCCAGCTGAGCCTGCCGTCCCCTCCAGGGCATCAGGTACACGGGGGAGAAGCTGTCTGAGCTCCCAGGCCACACCAGCCACCCGCAGACGACAACCAATGGACTGAACGCAGAACAGAGAAATTGCCCAGATTGATCCTACTTATATTTTTATTTTAATACAATAAAAGGTCTGTGGTTTTAAGCCACTACATTTTTAAGTCGAACAACCTTCTTGTCTGTATTGGTTTTCAACTCCATCTAGAAAGCAATAAGGAAGAAGTTGATGAGCCAATAGCATGATACAAACAAAGAAGAAAAAGCAATATGGCAGACTTAAATCCTGCTGTGTCAGTGATGAGTTTGGAGGGGACTAAGCCCACAAATGAACAATCTGCATCACAGGTCGAGATTGTCATTCTAGGTAAATAATAATAATAATAATAACAACATGATTTAAGTAGATGCTATCTACAGGAGACACATTTTAGATTCAAAGATTCAAATAGACTGAAAGTAAAGGATTAAAAAAAGATACATTATGCAAACAGAAACTGTAAGAAAACTTTAGTGGCTATACTGATACCAGAAGAAATAAGGCTTTACAACAAAAAGTTACTAGACTAAAGAGGGATATTTTATAAAGATGGGGTAATATATCAGTAAGTTCTAATAATTATACACACATATTTACCTCGTGAACAGGGCAGTAGAATATATGAAGCAAACATAGACAAAAATGAAACAAAAAAGGAGAAAAATTAAGAAAAACAACTGGAGACTTCAATACCCCACTTTCCATAATGGAAAGAACAACTGGACAGAAGATCAATAAGGAAATCCACGTAGGAGACATGAACAGCGTGGAAACCAACCAGAACAGACACCTATAAAACTCCTTCCAACAGCACAATAGATATTCTTCTCAGAATATAAACACAGAATATTCACCAGGATAGATCCTATGCTAACCTATAAAACACATCTCAATAGATTTGAAAAGACAGAAATAATATAGAGTATGTTTTCTAGCTGCAACAAAAAGCGATGAGAAATAAATAGCAAGAAAACACTTGGAAAACTCACAAATGTGTGTAAATTAAACGACGCACTTTTAAATAGCCAAGGACTCAAACAATAAATCAAAAGAGAGTTTGGAAAACACTCTGAGATGAATGAATACAAACTTTTTGAGATGCACTTAATCCGGTGGTTAGAGAAAAATTTGTAGCTGGAAATGCCTATATTAAGAACCAAGAAAGATCTCAAATCAACAATGTAATCTTCTGTCTGAAAACACTTGAAAATGAAGAGGAAAGTGTCTCTAAAGCAAAAAAGGAAAGAAATAATGGTTAGAGGGAAATTAGTGAAATCAAGGCAATAGGACCGATTTTTTGAAAAGATCAACACGATTGACAAATCTTTAGCTAGATAGACCAAGAAAAAAGAGCAAAGAAGTAAATTACTGAAATAAAAGAGGGGACATTACTACCAACCTAAAATAAATAAAAAAGATTATAAAGGAATACTATGGAAAATTGGCGGTGCTGTGGCTTAGTGGGCAGGGTGCCGGCCCCATATCCCGAGGGTGGTGGGTTTAAACTCTGCCCTGGCCAAACTGCAACAAAAAAATAGCTGGGCGTTGTGGTGGGCGCCTGTAGTCCCAGCTACTCAGGAGGCTGAGGCAAGGGAATCACCTAAGCCCAGGAGTTGGAGGTTGCTGTGAGCTGTGACGCCACGGCACTCTACCGAGGGCGATAGAGTGAGACTCTGTCTCTACAAAAAAAAAAAAAAAATTAGATGCCAACAAATTAGATAACTTAATGTGAACAAATTGCTAGAAAGACACAAACTCCTAAAATGTGCTCAAAAAAGAAATAACAATTTAAATGGAACTCTAACATTATTATTTAAAAATAATAATGATAAATCTATTCTCAAAGGAAAATTCAGAGCCAGGTGGCATTACTGCTAATTCTACCAAACATTTATGGAAGCATTAACACTATTTTCTCACAAGCTCTTTTAAAAAAGTAGAAGAGATGGGAACACTTCCCAACTCATTTTGTGAGGCCAGTATTACCAAACAAAAACATCACAAAAAAGTCAGCTATAAACCAATATCTTTTATGCCTACAAATGCAAAAATCCTCAACAAATGCAAATCATATTCACATTTGCTGGTAAACTAAATCCAACAACATATAAAAAGAATTATACATATTGTTATATGTGGCATTTATCCTAGGAATGGTAGGTTGACTTGCCATCTGAAAATCGATTAATATCATATTGATAGAATAAAAAACAACATTTGAAGCACAGAATTTATACTCTGAATGCTATAAAATATTATTGAAAGATATTAAAGATCTAAATAATTAGTAAAACATCTCATGTTCATGGATTGAAGACTTAACATCGTCAGAGTGATATACTGTCCATACTGATCTATAAATGTAACATAATCCCTATCAGAATTCTAAACTGATGTATTTGTAGAAATTGATAAGTTGATTTTGATATTTGTATAGATATGCTGGGGACACAGGAAAAAACAAAACAATTCTGAAAAAGAAGAACAAAATAGGAGAATTAGCCTCCTTCAATTTCAAAACTTACTACAAAGCAATAATGATCAAGAGAATGTGGTACTGACGTAAGTCACAAAACACTGACTCAAAATGGATCAAAAGCAGGAATGTAAAAGCTGACACTGTGAAACTCATAGAGGAAAACACAAGGGCAAATCTCCATGACCTTTGATGTACAAATGATTCCTAGGGACAATGACAAACATAAGCAACAAAAGAAGAAAAGTTGGACTTCCTCAGAATTTCAAAGCACACCATCAAGAAGATAAAACGATTCCCTACATAATGGTGGAAGAGTTCTGCAAATGATATGTATTATTTATATCTAGAATACACAATGAGCTCTTACAACTGAACTGTAAAGAGACAAATAACTCAATTTTAAATTGGCAAAAGATCTAAGAATTTCTTCAAGGAAGACATAGGCAATAAGAATATAAGTCATTAGAGAAAGGCAAACTGAAACCACCGTGATATATGACTTCATACCCACTAGAATGGCTAGAGTCAGAAAGTCAGATAACAGTAAGTGTTGGCGAGGATGTGGAGAAATTGAACCCTAGAGACAGCTGTTGGGAATGTAAAATGATGTAATCATTTTGGAAATAATCAGGCATTTCTTTATATGATAACTCTATTAAGCATTGAGTTTGTCGTAGGGTAAATTGTTGCCATATGGTTACTATGTGGCCTGGAAATTCTATTCCTAGGTATAAATCTAGGGGAAATAAAGACATATTGCACCCTTATAGCAGCATTGCTTGTGATAGCCAAAAGATGGAAACAACCTGAATAAATAAAATATGCTGTGTCCGTACAATGGAATGTTACTCAGCCAGAAAAAGATCCATGTTACAACATGGATGAACCTCGAAAACATTATACAAAGTGCAAGAAGCCAATCACAAAAGAGTATACATTATACAATTCCATTCATACAACATGTCCAGAATAAGAAAATGTGCTGAGACAGCAGGTGGATTAGTAGTCGCCCAAGGATTGGGTGTGGGGTGGGGACCAGAGAGTGGGGTGATTGCTAAAGGGAACAGAGTTTCTTTTTTGAGATGATAGAATATTCTGTGGTGATGGTTGCATGTATCTGCGAATATACTAAGCATATTTTTGATTGTACACTTTAAAGAGGTAAATTGTAAGGTTTGTGAATTGTACCTCAATGAAGTTATTCAAAATTTCAAATATCCAATGGTTCATTGGTGATGAATAGAGAAACAGCAGTCTGGTGTGTACTCAGTTTCCATTCTGCAGCCCTTTTAAACTCACTTCTCAGCGGCAGGTGATATTGTTTTGCTTCCACTGAGTTTTCACCGTAGACAATCACCTTGTGTATGAATAAAGACATTTTTACTTGCTTTTCGATTTGGATGCCTTTTATTTCTTTTGTTTCTCTTATATCAGTGGCTCACATCCCCAGGGACGTGTTGAGTAGCACTGCTGGAGCAAACATCTTTCTCTTGTTCCATACGTTGGCGGAAAAGGATTCCATTAAGTATGTGTAAACTATAGGTTTTTCAAAGATTTCCATTAACAGGATGAGGAAATTTCCTTCTATTCTTAGTTTTATTTGAGTCTTTACTAGGAATGATTGTCAGATATTCTCAAGTGCTTTTTTTGTATCTATTGAGATCATTGTAAGTTTTTATTTTTTTAGTGTGTTACTATGGTAAATCGCCTTGAACTGTGAATGCTAAATGTTTCCTGTTATGCAGTTCTGCTGCTGATAAATTCTCTCAGGTTTTGTATGTCTGAAAGCATCTTCATGTTCAAGAGATATTTTCAGTAGGTCCAGATTCTAGACAAACTGAAGGCTTTATTCTTTTTTTTTTTTTTGAGACAGAGCCTCAAGCTGTCACCCTGGATAGAGTGCTGTGGCATCACAGCTCACAGCAACCTCCAATTCCTGTGGTCAAGCGAGTCTCTTGCCTCCACCTCCCAAGTAGCTGGGACTACAGGCGCCCGCCACAACGCCTGGCCATTTTTTTGTTGCAGCCGTCATTGTTGTTTGGCGGGCCGGGGCTGGATTCGAACCCGCCAGCTCAGGTGTACGTGGCTGGCGCCTTAGCCCGTTGAGCCACAGACGCCGAGCCTGAAGGCTTTATTCTTACAGCACTTCAGAGGTGTCATCGTTCCTGCCTTGTTCCTCATTCTTGTTTGTTGGTGCTGTGTCTTTCTTTTCTGGCTTCAACGACTTTCTCTCTGTCACTCTTGAGCATTTTGATCATGATGTGCCTTTATACGATTTTCTTTGCTTCTTTTGCATGTGGTTTCTTGACATCTTTTGATCTGAAGGTTTACAGTTTATATCAAATTCGGAAAAATGTGTTAAATTTTTTTTTCTTTGAAGATATATATCTGATCTCTTCTTCTTAGGGAAATCCACTTATACCCATAGAAGTCCACGATTAGAATAGTAACGTCGACGCTCACTGATTTTGGAGCACCGAATGATGATGAAAACGTTTGAAATGTTGTAAGAAGTACCAAAACATGACACAGAAACTCGAAGTGAGCACATTCTGTTGGAAAAATGCCACTGATTAACTTGCTCTACATGGGGTTGTTACAAACCTTCAGTTTGTAAAGACTGTAGTCTCTGTGAAGTGTGCAAAGTGAAGCACAGTAACACCACCGATGCCTGCTGTCTGCGTGTTGTCTGGTTTTTCGAGTGGTTTCAGGCACTGGAAATGCAAGTCCCAGCAGAGATGCTAATGGAGAGATTCTATGCAGTGTTGGGTGGCCCAAGTTACAGAAGGCGCCTGTAGCACAGTGGTTACAGCACCAGCCACATACACTGAGGCTGGTGGGTTCAAACCCAGCCTAGGCCTGCTAAACAACAATGACAACTGCAACAAGAAATAGCCAGGCATTGTGGGCATTGTGGTGGGCTCCTGTAGTCCCAGCTACTTGGGAGGCTGAGGCAAGAGAATCGCTTAAGCCCAAGAGTTGGAGGTTGCTGTGAGCGGTGATGCCACAGCTCTCTACCCAGGGTGACATACTCTGTATCAGTGGGGGGAAAAAAAAGAGATGCTCTCAGAGATTAGCCCCCACTCTGAATCTGAAGGAGCAAGGGGAAAGCAGATGTCACTGCAGCCTGGGAGAGCCAGACAGTAGAAGAGACCGCCTGCCAAGAGCAGAGACTGTGGAGCGAGGGGAGGGCAGCCGCTGCTGGAACTCAGAGCTCACGAGAGAGGGCAGCGGGCCGGCTGCGGACCCGGGAAAGGTGAGTTTGCCAGGTTGGCCCTTGGCTTCATCTGAACCGAGACGTTGGTGGCTTCCTGCCACCCTAACTGAAAGAGTCGTTAAGCCGTGCAACTGTACAAATAATGCGGGTTACCCTGGGCACCTACTTTCTTTCTAGGAGTTTGGAATTTTGATATAAAAACCATGTCACATGATTGGCCTCCAATAAAAACCCTGGGCACCGAGGTTTTCTACTGAGATTCCCTGGGTTGCAGCGTTTTACAGGAATTGCCACAGTTTCACTGAGGAAATTCAATACACCCCGTGTGACTAAGAGATGTCGTGGAGGCCTGCGCCTGGCCTCCTTCAAGCGCCGCCCGTGTCCCTTCTCCGCTTGCGGGTTTTGCTTTGTACCCTTTCACTGGAATAAATCCTAACCACGGCTGCGAGTCCTCCTAGCAAAACAGACCTGGGGGTCTCGGGGACCCTGACACGGTTGGAGAGGTGAGGAATGAGCAGGGGAATTAGCACTCCAACTTCTCTCTCCTCATGTTGCACAGAACATCCCTGGGAGCCCACGGGCAATGGAATCTGGACAGCACGAAACAGAGGTGACCTTCCCGGAGCAGGGCAGATAGACAGGGCTGGAATGTGGACGTGTGGAAGCAAACAGGCGGCACAGGTGCACAGCACGTCTTGCTGGGTCCCCTGCTTGTCAGCAAAGCCCTGGAGCCTAACTGCATGTAACGCTACAGTGAATAAGATCCCCAAATTAAATGTTCAAAAGACAAAATTTAATTTTTTGACGATCAAAATATATCATTGAGAGGTACAATTTGATCTAAGTGTTCCGTGCATTCTCTTCTTTGGGTATCAAGGACATTTTTATACTTTCAACTTGCAGATACCTTTATTAGTGAAAAATGCTTTCCGTGTCAGTAAGTTCTTTAAACATCACTATTGAAGAAGATTAGTAAAATGACCCTCATGGAATTAATTTAGGAAATTTTTAAAGGGAAATTTGATGTTGAACTTTCCTTTTTTAACCAAGCCAGCATGGGAAGCGTTTGAGTGATGAAGGCAGTTTTCCTGGCTCTTATTATTAGCACTGATTTGTCCATACCAAAAAAAAAAAAAAAAAAAGGCACATAACTAAGTAGTTAAAAATATTTCATTTCCATTTTAAAAACGGTGCCTGTTTTTTCCTTGAATAGAACAAGCATTAGACCTTGTGAGCCTCAAACACACTTTTAAACTGTGGACTAAAACACTCTTGTAAGATGCATTTGCAAAGATAAAGTCTCATCATTCAGCTTTCAACACTTCTACTTGGTAAGTAACAAAGTAGACTAAATGAAGTTCTTGGAGTCCATATGAAATATTACTAAACCCTCAGCTAATCCAGTGCCTTCCTAAATGACCAAGAGGAATTAAAAGTCCTGAAAGGCTTTTCTAATTGAGATGACATTCCCAGAGGGGCTCAGAGGACATTCTGAGAACGCTAAGTTTGTGCGTTCAAATGATGATACATTGCCCGGTGTTTCCCGGTCGACTGTGCCAAAATAGGGCCTTGGAAGAGTCCAGGACAGAGGTGAAGGGTGGAGAGCAGGACACAGGGGCTGTGCCTGTCATTTTAGGGTTTCCCTGTGGTTTTCAGGAATCACTGGTGGGCGTAAGGGGCAGGCAAGGGATGGCAGTGCTCAACTTGAGCATGCTCCTTTGGCTTCTGTCACCTATGAGCATCTGTAACGTAGACCTTTTGGCCCTTAATTAACCAGAAGGAACATAAAGCCTGCTAAAAAGCTGGCAGGTGCATAATCCTTGGAGTCTTTATTCTGATTCCAGCCAGAATGTTTACTGTGCATTCTTGGTCACCTTTCTGAGCTTCTGTTTTTGCATCTGAAAAATGGCAATAGGAACAGCCTTCATTTTAAGTTTGTGTAAACTGCTTAACTTGGTTAACTCTCACTCACCGCTACTAAGGTTGACATTATTGGTGCACATCCCCCTATAGCAGCAGTTCTCAACCGGTCGCAACCCACAGGAACAGTATTAAAGGGCCCCGGCATTAGGAAGGTTGAGAACCACTGCCCTATAGGATAATCAGAGGCCTAGAGACTTACATGGTCTTGATAGTCTGGAATTAGGGCTCACTGATATTAGGGCACCAATCACTGTAATGGGTTAGTAGGGATTTTCCTGTGCTGGGCTCTTTATAGTGCTGTCACAATAGATCACTTTTACCCATACGGTAAAGGTAATTTTATTATGAAATCCAGGCATTCAGAAAAGTTGCAAGTACAAAGAGCATATTCTTAACCGAACCATTTGATGGTAAGTTGTGTCTAGGATGCCCCAGCCACAAACACTTCAGTATTGTACCTGTAAACAAGGACGTTCTGTGTGATTGTAGTACACCCATCGAAAGTTGACATATTAACAATGATGCATTACTGCCATCTGAACCTCACACCACCGCGGGTTATCACCAGTAATGTCCTTCTCAGTCCAAGGATCTAATCCAAGATCCTGAGTTGTGTTTCGCTGTCACATCTCTTTGGTCTCCCTTCCTTCTAGAACAGTTAAGACTTGGACTTTGGCCAGGCATGATGGCTCATGCCTGAAGTCCTGGCACTCTAGGAGGCCGAAGAGGGAGGATCTCTTGAGCTCATGAGTTTAAGAGCCTAAGTAAGGACAAGACTCTGTCTCCACTATAAATAGAGAATTAGACAGTGTCATGGTGGGCACCTGTAATCCCAGCCACTCAGGAGGCTGAGGCAGGAGGTTTGCTTGAACCCAGAAGTTTGAAACTACTATGAGCTGGGCTGTTGCCAAGCACTCTAGCCTTTGCAGCAGAATGAGAAAGAAAAAGAAAGTAAAAAGGCTTTGACTTTCAAAGCCAGGCATTTTGTAGCATACCCTTTGGTTGGTTTTCTTTGCTAACTCCTCATAATTGGCACAAGTTATGTATTGTTGGCAGTCTATTACAGAAGTGGTGTTGAGGTGTCATTGCCTTTTAGAGGTGGCACGTGAACCAGCCTGTCCCATCACAAGTGGTGTGAAGTTGGTCCCTGGGCTAAAGTCTTCCACTTATTCTACCACAGCGCTAGTCTTTTTCTCTATTTTATAAAAAAAAAAATGTATTTGGGGATTATGATCATCTAGTTCCTCATCAAACTTGTACTCACTAACCCACTAGTTTTAACACCTACTACTGTTTCTTGGCTGAATTATTACCACGATGTTAAACATTTTCATTTATTATACATTTATTGTTAGTACTGTATTGTAAGGAAAGCCTTTTCTCCCCACTTATACTTGTTTGTTTTTGTTTTTACATCTGTATGAACTCATGCTTTCCGATTTTATTCAAAGGTGTATGTATAATCCTTTACTGTCTTATTTATTTTGATATCCAGATTACCCAGAGTTAGCCAGTGGGAGCCTCTCTGAGTCAGCTTCTGTGCCCTTTCATTAAGTTCCCATCATTCCTTAAGCATTTTCTTACACTCTGCAACAAAAGGTTCCAGCTTCATCTTATTTTTCTTTCTCCAAAAAACAAACAAACAAACAAACAAACAAACAAAAAAACCAAATAAAAGTGTAGTTCTTTCTAGTGGAGAATGGTGTTTAGAAATCAAGATGGGTTGCTAAATGTGCTCATTGCTATTGGAGTATCTTTTAAAAAAACAATTTCTAAGGCCAAACAAACTGACTCATGCCTGTAATCCCAGCACTTTGGGAGGCTGAGACAGGAGAATCATTTGAGGCCAGGAGTTTGAGACCACCCTGGGCAACATAGCAAGACCCTATCTTTACAAGTTTTTTTTTTTTTTTTAAATAGCTGGGTTTAATGATACATGCCTGTCGTCCTAGCTGCTTGGAAGGCTGAGGCAGTAGCTCAGGAGTTCAAGACTGCAGCAAGCTATGATTGCGCCATTGCCCTCCAGCCTGGGTGACAGATAGAGACCCTGTCTCCAAAACAGAACAAAAATTCTGAGTGGTAAAATTATAAGTAACTTTTGATTTTCGTTATTTTGGTCATTAATATATTTTATTTGTTTTAGGAGACTTAAAATCATCTTTTC
Organism: Perodicticus potto; assembly: GCA_963574655.1. Lineage (NCBI taxonomy): Eukaryota > Metazoa > Chordata > Mammalia > Primates > Lorisidae > Perodicticus > Perodicticus potto. The sequence continues at coordinate 5,077 of CAUYRH010170374.1, read as the reverse complement.
GTTTTGTTTGACTTTTTTCCTGCAGCAAAACTGAAACTTTGTAGATTTTCTCCTAAGAAAATGCAATGATGTTTTTTCTTATAAATTACGTTCTCCGGTTTTCTGGTCAGCCTTTTTCGAGGACGTCCACTTGTCCAATATGCTTGCTCCCAGTTTGTCCATACCAGGTGGTTGTGGAATCTGAAAATCTGAGCAGCAAACAGAACAGAGGCTTCTGGAGAAAGTGTGGTCAGACAGTGGGAGAGAAGAACGCACTGCGGAGCCCCGCTGGGGCGAGGGGAGGACAGCTGATGACCGACTGGATGTGCAGGGCTCCCAGACATCACTGGTCCCTGACCATCACCTTGGCCTGCGGCTGCCACAAACAGGAAGGAATGCCGTCCCTTCACACTCACCTTCACTCCTCAGAGTTGCATCTGGTCCTTTATGGGCAGATGTTACGTGAATTTATACAGAATTCACATTTCCATAGGCCTCCTTGGTTTTTTTCACAGTAACCAAGATCAGAACTCGAGCCCTATCAATATTACCACCTGCACTGACTTTCTGGCTTCAAAAGCCGCTCTGCTCTCTCAGCGACCCACTTAAAGTTTTTCTTTACCATCTGGAGCCCATTGAAGTTACTTCTTTGAGATCGCAACAAGACTGTTTGTCTTTCTGTCGGCTTCCATCTCCTGACCACCCGAGTTTCCAGGAATCATTATCAACATCATCAGAAAGAACGATTTCTTTGGTGGTTGCATCAACTCCAGCCTCGGCCATCACAGCCAGAGGGCAGTTCTGGGGCAACAGGTTTCCGCAGCCCATGGCTCACGGTATCCTCCTCAGCTTGGCCTAAAACAGGGGCAGCAAAGCAAAATTTTGCAGCAATTAGCTGTTCCTCAGAGCACTGTGGGTCACCTCTGGCCTCATGTCTGAAAACCCAGCTCCATGTTGGGTGGGTAAGTGTGATATCCTTCCTCAATGCCTGGGTTTCTTCTGAGACAATCAGCTGGTGTCCTTCTGAACCCCATTCATCTGCATCCCTCCCCTAGGCACAGAGCCAGCTGGCTCCCCACATTTTCTGGTGAAAGCTTTTTGATGCCTGCTTCCCAGCACAGCTGAAAAACACAACTGGTAATTTTATTTGTGATTGCAGCTTTTCCATCCCAGTGCGTCTTTCTAGCTGCTTCTCCCTCTGGAATCTGGCCCTGGGGTTATGGGACAACTTCTCCTGGACTCGTAATGGCTCACAGGCTTCTTCTGTTTTATCCTCCGATAGTTTTTTTTTTGCTGACACTTCCTAACGCTGGCTTCGATCTCTGGGTGTTGATGACTCTATATGGTGAGCTCATATTTGACCAAACCTAATCAGAAAATCTTTAGGTGAACGCAGGTTATTTTGCAATCGGGAACATTTTTGTTTGCTTCTGCTGGGAGCTCTGGGGTGCTACAGAGCTGGAGCCACCTTGCCCCTTCCGGAGCTCGAGTTCAGATTCCTGAACCAGAGTTTGGCCCTTCATTTGCAGAGCCTCTCTCAGCATTTGTCTCTAGATTCTTACATTTTCACACCTGCTCCATTCGAGCCTCGGCTTCCCCAATCTCCTCCCTCCCTGACATTTCCCTCACTCTCCTGGATGCCTCTGCCCTGGCTGTGCCTCCTACGTGCCTAAGGTGGTTGTGGATACACACCAGCCAAAGAGACTTTAAAAAAAGTGTAAATCAGATTTGCATTACTCTCTCCCGACCGCAGACTCGCAGCTGCGCCTCCAGCACACCAAGGACAAACCCAGACACCTTATCACGGCATCGCAGGCCTGCCTGGTCTTGTTCTCTCCTGCTTCTTGGATTTCCTTTCTTCCCACTGCGGACCTGGTCTGTAAGGGCATTCTCCCCATTCCCTCCTCAGGGATGGAATATTCCTTCCCTGAATATTCCGTCTGTTTGGAAATCTCACTGTTCCAAGCGCCCATTCCCCCTGGCCAGTCTTTGCCTGTCTGGACCCTTTTTTGTCAGTAAAATCTCGGCCGCATCGCAGCACTCTGGGAGGCCGAGGCAGGCGGATCTCCTGAGCTCATGGGTTTGAGACCAGCCTAAGCCAGAGTGACACTCCCTGTCTCTAAAAATAGCCAGCCACATGTGGGTTTGAATCCCACCCGGGGCTGCCAAACAACAATGGCAACTACAACCAAAAAATAGCTGGGTGTTGTGGTGGGCGCTTGTAGTCCCAGCCACTCAGGAGGCTGAGGCAAGAGAATCTTTGGGCCCAAGAGTTTGAGGTTGCTGTGAACTATGGAGGCCACAGCACTCTACTAAGGGTGACAAAGAGAGACTGTCTCAAAAAAAAAAAAAAAAACCCAGAAAAAAAGAGAAAAGATCTCGGCAGCAGTGATGCTATCTCAGCCTGTCTTCCCAGTTCCATTCCACCCAATTTGGCCACCCTCACCTCCAGCCCCTGCAGTTTATGTGTTTTCCTAAAAGTATTTATTACCATTTGAAAGTACTGTAATTATTTTGTTTCCTCTGTTTATTTTTGCCTCTTTACTAGAATAAATTTTGTTGAATACCAGTGCTAAGAAGTTCTAGCACCCAGTAGACACCTGATAGATATTCATTAAATAAATAAAAGTTATAACTCAGAAATGCTGTATCAGAATCCTGGAAAAGGGCATGGTCTTCTCTTAGGAAAATATCAGAGATACAAGTACAAGAAGAGAGGTGGGGTCAGGAAAGCCGGGTGGGGGAGGCGTGGTCCTTACAGCCAATGTTTTCAATTTGCAATGGAGCCCCCATCGTCTTGCTCATTGACTCAGGAGCCCTGCAGTCAAAGCATCCAGGGAAGATCAGTGTTTGACTTTGCCTCTTAACCCGGAGTTTATCCATTTATCCACTGAACAAAGTTGAGTGTGCTCCCATTCTACCATTAAAACATAAATATTCCTGGAACTTGCAAGGCTTCAGACAAACACACATACACCAAAAAGTTAAAAGATACTCCAAAAATAATCTCTCTTATTGAATTTACATGGACATTTTCACTGCAATCTGTAGTCAAAATCACTTTCTTGGCATCTAAATCAGAAATTACTTATGCATACTATATGTGCAGGAAATAAAAAATGAATTATATTTTTTGGTGTAAGGTAGGAATAAGTTCAACGGCCATTTTTAGTTCAACATCAGCCCTTTGACAGACAAATGCTAAACTCTGAACCTTGCACAGGGGATGCAGAGAGAGCAGGCTATACTCCTTCTGATTGATGAAAAACTACTTTCTCCGTGGCTCTTTCTCTCTCAGTAATGCACAGACTGAAAGCTGAAAGCACACCTATATGTTACAAAAATGCAGAGTTTGGAAAGGTCATTGTCCTGGCAGATGTGGTTAGTCTTCCAAGCATGGCCAAAATCGTCCCTCCCGGGCTTTGTTTTCACTTCACCAGTATTTAATTCTTACGGGAGGCTAAGGGCTGGAACTTGCCTTGGACTTTCTTGGACTTCTCTGATGAGAACTCCAGGCAATATTTGTCTCCTCCTCCCCAAACTCTTCTCAATTTCTTCTTCTTCTTCTTCTTCTTCTTTTTAATTTTAAGCCTTACTGCATACTTCAGGCTAAGTAACTGCATGTTATATTGTCAATTTGTTTTAACTCTGAGGTTTGCATTTTCCCTGGATCCCAACAGCAAGTGTTTTGCAAACCTGGGTTTGCAACCTTCTTGTATTATCTGTGCTCATGATTCATGCTGATGGACACATATAACCTGGGCACACTGTGCGCTTTGGGTGGAAAGCAATTCCGAAAGGTAAACTTCTAAAACAATTTTCTGAAGTCTAATTCTCTTACATTTATTGGCTTTACTCAATCCACCCCAGAAGCAGGATCAGCAATTATTGTTAGTCACCGTGATTAAAAAAAAAAAAAAAGGCAGCAATAGCGATATTTTTGTTTTTAAGTAAAAAACACGGTCCATTGACACTTTGGAAGTTAGATTTTTCTCTTTGACGGTTTTGGAAAAGTCGTACACAAAAAAGAGAAAAAGATGTTCGACTTATTCCTGAGTGGTAAAATGACATTCTCAGAGCCCTCTGTTGGTGAATAAGAGCCTCATCAATTTTTATTATATAAAAGTTTTATATAATAAAGAATGTTTCTGGCTGTCATTTTGGGATCCTGGCACAGAGCTTCTAAAACCCTTAGAATTTCTGAGTGATAGAACTTTGTTATTCATGAGCCCCTTGGCTCAGTCTTGAGTTTATGCTAATAGGTGGCTTATGGGGATCGGCCACCAGAAAGACCAACCAGGGGATGAGAGGGTTGGGATTTTGACATAGCCTATAGAATCCTAGAATTAGACATGTTTGTTAGAAAAGAAAAAGGATTGAGGACTAAGGAGTTGTATGTTCAACTCAGGAGGTTATTTTTTAAGGAGTTCACAAAAAGCAAGTAAGAAAATAAGAAAGGAATAAAGATACTGACAAATGAGAAAACTGAACGTAAGTGAGAATTAAAAGCAAAAGCTCATTTTTGAAAAGAAATGAAGTTTATAAACTCTGGGAAGTTTGATGAAGGGGAAAAAAAGAAAAAAAAAACAAAGAAGAATAAGGCAATGAAGAAGGAAGGAAAAAAGACAAAGGCAGCTCTCCTGAAGATTAAAATCGTCACTAAACAAAAGGAGCACTTTGTGCCCATAAATCTGAAAACAGACAAAATGATTATTTTTCGAGGAAAAAAATCTGGTATTTGGTATTAAACAAAATAATATGTTGTTTGATTGCACTCAAGCATAACTGTAAAGCCTGAAGGTATCTTCAAACATATAAGCATAATGATAAAAGTTATGGTTTAAAAAATAACCATAAGAAATTAAATCAGTAGGCAAGGATTAGAGGAAGTGACATTGACCAAATTTCCCAGGGAGAGATAACGTCTTATCTTTTTTTTTGAGACAGAGCCTCAAGCTGTCACCCTGGGTAGAATGCCGTGGCATCACAGCTCACAGCAACCTCCAATTCCTGGGCTCAAGTGAGTCTCCTGCCTCTGCCTCCCAAGTAGCTGGGACTACAGGCGCCCGCCACAACGCCCGGCCATTTTTGGTTGCAG
>CAUYRH010170368.1:0-13028 GCA_963574655.1 Perodicticus potto | reverse complement strand
CCTTGGCTGTGTTGATCCCCTGAAGGCCGAGCACAATGTCAGCAAACCGGAACCTGCTCTCCATGTCCAGTGATACCGTCCACAAGACTCTTAAGATTAGTAGGAAAGGTTTTACTTGCATTGTGTGCTGTTGGATTAGTGATGTCTTTGTAGAACATCATCAAGTTTCCAGAGCACTGGTAACACTTGTCGTTTGCTTTCTGAGACAGAATAACTGGCAGAGGCGTTAACCTTTATTTTGTAATGTACTATGGTGTGTGTAAATAGTATCTATTGATGTTTTACACACTGACAAATTGAAAATAAATTTTAATTTATAATATAGAACCGAGACGATTACCTTTTTTACATCTAGTTGAGAAAATGAGTATTTTACTAGACCAAGGGCCACCTTTTTCAGTTTGTTTTTCCTGTTTTTCTAGCGTGGGAACCGAGAATTTAAACTTAAAAGTTAATTGCAGAATACATTATCAAATGGCACCAGAAATAAAAACTTTCTCATCTTTCTGCAAAACTTTATTTTTATTTAGTAAGACAGCAATTTTCTGAATAGAATACATCTGATAAGTATTTTCTTTCACAAATTATGGTCACTAGATGATTTTTTATTCTATGTACTACTTAGGGAAAACCTGCTTTATTCTGAATTAGATGCAAAATACATAAAAGGAAACTTTTATTTACTTAAGCTTCTGGTGCAAGGTTTAATTTAGCATGTTTGGCGGTGCCGGTAGCTCAATGGTTAGGGTGCTGGCCACATACACTGAGGCCGGTGGGTTCCAGCCTGGCCCTGATCTGCTAAACTACAATGATAACTGCAACAAAAAAATAGCCAGGCATTGTGGTGGGCACCTGTAGTCCCAGCCACTGTGGAGGCTGAGGCAAGAGAATCGCTTAAGCCCAAGAGTTAGAGGTTGCTATGAGCTGTGATGCCACTGCACTCTACCGAGGGCAACAGTGAGACTCTGTTTCAAAAAAAAGAATCAAACACCAATAATACCACCACCTAGGGGTAACTGCTGTGAACACTGATTTACCTTCCCAGGTTATTTTCTTTCTTTCTTTTTTTGAGACAGAGCCTCAAGCTGTCACCCTGGATAGAGTACCATGGCATCCCAGTTCACAACAACCTCCAACTCCTGGGCTCAAGCGATTCTCCTGCCTCCGCCTCCCAAGTAGCTGGGACTACAGGCACCCACCACAATGCCCGGCCATTTTTTGGTTGCAGCCATCATTGTTGTTTGGCCAGGCTGGATTCGAACCCCCCAGCTCAGGTGTATGTGGCTGGCGCCTTAGCCCGTTGAGCCACAGGCGCCGAGTCATTCCCAGGTTATTTTCATGCACATGTAAATACAGCTTTTTCAAAGGTACAAGTGGGATAGTATACCAGAAAACATGAGAGCAGCTTTTAAAAAAGTGGGATACCAGGCTGAGCAAGCGCATGATGCCATCTCTAAAAGTAGCTGGGCATTGTGGCAGGCACTTGTAGTACCAGCTATTTGGGAGGCTGAAGCAAGAGGTTTGCTTGTGCCCAAGAGTTTGTGGTTGCTGTGAGCTATGATACTACAGCACTTTACCAAGGGTGACAAAGTGAGACTGTCAAAAAAAAAAAAAAATAGCAGTGCCATAACTCAGTGGGTAGGGCACCAACCACATACACTGAACTGGCCTGGGTCAGCTAGAGCAACAATGACAACTGCAACAACAACAACAAAATAGGCATGTGGCAGGCGCCTGTAGTCACATCTACTAAGGAGGCTGAGGCAAGAGAATTGCTTAAGCCCTAGAGTTTGAGGTTGCTGTGAGCTGTGACAGCAAAGCACTCTACAGAGAAGGGACATAGACTCCCAAAAAAAAAAATAAGAGGATGGGGGTCATGGTGTATGTGTCTTGACAGAACACAATTATAAGAGGGACTTTAACAATGCAATCACTGTAACCTAATTCTTTGTGCCCTCAATGAATCCCAAACAAAAAAGAAAGTGGGATAGTATATCTTTTTTTCTGTTTGTTTTGTTTTTTTGAGACAGAGCCTCAACTATGTCGCCCTCGGTAGAGTGCTGTGGCATCACAGTTCACAGCAACCTCCAACTCTTGAGCTTAAGAGATTCTCTTGCCTCAGCCTCCCATAGCTGGGCTACAGGCGCCCGCCACAATGCCCAGCTATTTTGTGGTTGCAGTTGTCATTGTTTAGCTGGCCCGGGCTGGGTTCGAACCCACCACCCTGGATGTATGTGGCCAGCACCCTAGACACTGAGCTATGGGTACCGCACCATATCATTTCATTCCTAAGATGTTAAATTTGGGAGTAGAAGGAGGCGGAAATTGTTTATAAAGAAAAAAAATATTTCAAGAAAGAGGTGAGGGCGCAGTGGCTCACACCTGTAATCTTAGCACTCTGGGAGGCCAAATCGGTAGATTGCCCAGAGCTCATATGTTTGAGACCAGCTTGAGCCAGAGTGAGATCCTGTCTCAAAAAAATAGGGTGTTGTGGCAAGGTGCCGGTAGTCCCAGTACTTGGCAGGCTGAGGCAAGAGAATCGCTTGAGCCCAAAGTTTGAGGTTGCTGTGAGATATGATGCCACAGCACTCTACTGAGGGTGACATAGTGAAACTCTGTCTCAAAAAAAAAAAAAAAAAGTAGGTGGACCAAACGGTCACTTCTAAGCCGATGAACAATCTTGGAAGGTTCTGGCAGTCCTGTCACCCCAAGAAAGGTGAAATTCTTCTAATTTCACAAAACCCTGGTAATATTTTACATAAGTTTGGTACTAGCCCATCCTTTAAAGGACATTTTATCTTTTTTTTTTTTTTTTTTGAGAGCCTCAAGATGTCACCCTGGGTAGCATGCCATGGCATCACAGCTCACAGCAGCTTCAAACTCTTGGGCTCCAGCGATTCTCCTGCCTCTGCCTCCCAAGTAGTTGGGACTACAGGCGCCCACCCCAATGCCCGGCTATTTTTTGGTTGCAGCCGTCGTTTGGCGGCCCAGGCTGGATTCAAACCTGCCAGCTCAGTTGTATGTGGCTGGCGCCTTAGTCACTTGAGCCACAGGAGCCGAGCCTAAAGGAGATTTTTCAAACCCAAGGAAAAAAACAACACTTTCTATCTTATTTTATTATTTATTCATTAATTTTTGAGACAGTCCCACTTTTGCCTTGGAGAGAGTGTGGTGGCATCACAGCTCACAGCAACCTCAAACTTTTGGGCTTGAGCAATTCTCTTGCCTCAACCTCCTGAGTAGTTGGGATTACAGGCGCCTGCCACAATGTCGGATGGTCTAGACCTTGCTCAGGCTGGTCTTGAACTCCTGAACTCAAGCAACTCAAGCAATCCACCTGCCTCGGCCTCCCAGAGAGCTAGGGTTACAGGCATGAGTCACTGCACTTGGCCTTAATTTCAATATTTAAGTGTAATGCTTATAGATGTTAATAATTCATTTAGAAGATGTGAACATATGAAGGAATCATGCTGCCAGCAGGTGGTAACTTTTGTTATTTTACTGTATTATCAGTATTTCAGAAAAATAACTTAAATCTTGGACCAAATGTATGAAAGTGTTTTATCTTGCTTTTAATGGGAGTTTGGTTGTCATTGGTGGTGGTTTTGGGGGTTTGTTTTTGTGTTTTGTTTGTTTTGTGTTTGAGACACGGTCTTGCTCTGTTGCCCAGCCTGGAGCCTCAGCCTAGTTCACAGCAACCTCAGATTCCTGGGCTCAAGTGATCATCCGGCCTCAGAGTAGCTGGGACTACAGGCAGGACCACGGTTATTTTCTAATGAAGGTCAGAACCCATTAGCCTTTCCAGCCAGTGGTGACCATGTGCACGCATCTCTCCTGACTCCAGCAGCGCAGAGACAGAATTCACACATTACTCGATTCATTCATTTAAAATACACAATACCTAAGTCTGAGTCCATCAGTGGGTAGCCACCCCAAGCTGATTTCAGTCCCGAGTCCCCCTTCCATACCCCCGGGACAAACGGGGCTCGGATGCGGCAGCTGGTGGCACCCGCGGACTCGGCAGGCAATGGGCGTGTCCAGGAGGGCGAGGCGGTGCGCTCGCGCTTTTGCGGCCTAGGTGGGCGCAGGGGGCGGGGCCGGGGGCGGGGCGGGGCGGGGCCGGGGCGGGGGGCGCCGGTGGGCTTGCGCGGGGGGAGCGCCGGGGCGGGGGCGGCCGGGCGGCGCATGCGCGCTGCATTGTTTTGACTGAAAATGCCGTCGGTTTCGAAAGCTGCGGCGGCGGCGCTGAGCGGGTCCCCCCCGCAGACCGAGAAGCCGACCCACTACAGGTCAGTGCCCGCGCGGGGCCGCCGGGGCGCCGCGAGGGTGCGAAGGGCGGTCCGCGCGCTCCCGCGACCTACCCCCGGCCTGCGAGTAGCCGAGCCGGGCCCTGGCCGTCCCTCCCGCCGCCCCCGCCCCGGGCCTCGGCGTTTGCCTGAAATCCAGCGGCGGCCGCCTGAGGTCGGAGCGCGGCGCCCAGCGTCTGGGTGACGCTGGGCTTGGACCGGGGTCTGCGCCTGGCTCTGAGGTCGCTGTGCACGCCTGAGGTTGGGGTGTTGCGTGCGTAGCTGGGCTGGGGGGCGCGCCCGGGATCCGTCTGGCATCCGAGTGGGGCCACGCCTGGGGGCGGGCGTCGTGACCTGGGGTCCAAGGAAGCGCCTAGGGTCAGGACCGGGCCCCGGCTCGGGGGGCGCTGTAGGATTGAGCACTATGCCAGGGGTCGGGGATCGTGTCCGGAGTCCGGGAGGCGCATGGGATCAGGACAGTGCCTGGGGTTCGGGGAAGCGCGCCTAAGATTGGGGACCGTGCCTGGGGGCGGGGGACGCGTCTGAAGTCGGACCGTGTGCGGGGTGGTTTCGCGCTCTGGGATCAAGGATTTGGGTCTGGGGAAGCGCCTGGGAAGGCTGTGGGGACGGCTGGTGGGGGTTATCTGGACTGTGAGGGGGGCGTCGCGCCTGGGGTCCCGCCCCCGCCCTCCAGCCTCTGGGCCGCCCAGCGGTGGCATTCGAGGCGACCTGCAACGCTGTTTGTCTTTTTAGGTATCTAAAGGAGTTTAGGACAGAGCAGTGCTCCCTGTTTTTGCAGCACAAGTGCACCCAGCACAGGCCATTTACCTGTTTCCATTGGCATTTCCTAAATCAGCGTCGGCGCAGACCTCTCCGCAGGCGCGATGGCACCTTTAACTACAGCCCGGACGTGTACTGCTCCAAGTACGACGAGGCCACCGGCGTGTGCCCCGACGGCGACGAGTGAGTATCCAGGATGGGGTGGGCAGAGTGGGGATTCAGGGAAGGCCGCGGCACCCCCAGCTCTGCATGTGGCCTTGGCATGGACTCCCCAGGCTCCTTTCAGTACTTGTAGACTGGCCGTATTTTCCCTGCAAGTGTTTGGGGGGTGGGGTGGGGGGGCGCCGGGGAAATCCCTGTTTTTAAGAGACTTGGGGAAGGGTGTGTGTTTTAGGGATAACCCTTGTGTGATTCAAACTCATCTTGCTCTGGTTCTCACTTTTGATTCTGACACAGTTCTCCAAATTCCCTGCATCAGAACTAGCCCGAGGGGTGCAGCTTTCAGGTGTAGGATCATTTTACTTAGAGAGCTTGTTGGAATACTGGTTTGCATTGTAGAATATGTCTGGAATGTTTCCTTTCTTGATATTTACATGTTTATTTTTTTAAAAAATTGATTGGAAAGTTATCCTATTTGCAGACTCATTTGTGTAGCACTTTTAAAGCTTGAGAAATCAAGGTTTCTTTTTCTTTCTTTCTTTCTTTTTTTTAACAAGTTTCCTAATGGTGTCATGAACAGATGTCTTTATTTTGGAAAAAACTACAATGGGATAAGGAGGAAAGTAACAGTCAGATTGTGTCTCAGTGAGGAGTGGAAGATGGCATCAGGAGGTTTTACTTTCTTCCTGTTAGTTGCTTGAGAGTTCTGAGGGTGGTGCATTCCTACCTAGAGGTGAGGGGACATTTGCATTCATGAAGGCTCCTGACCCTTTGAAGGGGCCTCTCTGGGGCCCTCCCTATGGAAAACTGCTTTACCTGCCAAACACACAGACCCATGTGAAGTCTGTTTCCTTTATTTTTAAAAAACTGCTTGGGCCAGGGAGTAAACTTTTATCAAACATGATATTAAAACACTTATTGAAAAGTTTTTAGTTGAATGCCAGATAGTTAAATAGTGTTGTTTTTGAGGCAGCTTGCTGACCAAACTGCTGGCCCATTTTGGTTTAGGATAGTGTTCAGCATCTATGCAGGTCTAAGAATGCATTATTCAATTGCTTTTCAGCCACTCTTTTTTGCAAACAGGTCTTTAGAAGACAGATATTTGTCTAGCTGAGTTCCGGGGTCAGTCTCTGATTTCTCATGGCCAAACACATTGTCTCTCCAGACCAAGGGTCTTTTTTTTTTGAGACAGAGTCTCACTATGTTGCTTTAGGTAGAGTGCCATGATGTCACAGCTCACAGCAACCTCAAACTCTTGGGCTCAAGTGATTCTCTTGCCTTAGCCTCCAAAGTAACTGGGACTACAGGCGCCAGCCACAATACCCAGCTGTTGTTTTGTTGTAGTTGTCATTGTTCTTTGGCAGGCCTGGGCTGGGTTTGAACCCGACAGCTCCAGTGTACATGGCTGGCGCCCTAGCCTGTGAGCTACAGGTGCCTAGCCAGACCAAGAGTCTTCAGTCCAAAGTGGGGCTACTGCAGCCCAATGCTGGTTTGGGGAATCCATGGAGGTGTGAAGACCCAGCTTGTTTGAGTTTGGGGAACTAATTGGGAGTATTCATTGGTGATTTTTTTTTTTTTTTTTTTGCAGTTTTTCGCCGGGGCTGGGTTTAAACCCACTATCTCCGGCATATGGGGCCAATGCCCTACTCCTTTGAGCCACAGGCGCCACCCCTCATTGGTGATTTGTTTAGTGCATATAAAGAAAGCATCTTTCAATAGTGGTTTGGGGTTCCAGAGTCGGGATATCCTATGGCTGGGCATCAGGGTGGTGCCCAGATCTTACTGGGATGAACACCTGTAAGTGCTCATTTAAAGCTGTACTTAAGGCTCGGCGCCTGTGGCTCAAGGAGCTAAGGCACCAGCCACGTACGCCTCAGCTGGCGGGTTCGAATCCAGCCAAACAACAATGACGGCTGCAACCAAAAAAAAAATGGCCGGGCGTTGTGGCAGGCGCCTGTAGTCCCAGCTACTTGGGAGGTGGAGGCAGGAGACTCTCTTGAGCCCAGGAATTGGAGGTTGCTGTGAGCTGTGATGCCACGGCACTCTACCCAGGGTGACAGCTTGAGGCTCTGTCTCAAAAAAAAAAAATAAATAAATAAATAAATGAATAAAGCTGTACTTAAGTAGTAATTAGATGATAAGCAATTGTTTTAGTATGCAGTCTAAATGGCTCTTAGTTTATCTTTGAGAAATGTGGTGGGCTGAAGATGCTTGTTTGGTGTTTCATTTACACATAGTAAGAAAATCACACATACCACTCCTGGCACCAAAAAACAAAAAAAAAGAAAAAAAGGAATATGTATCATTAAAGATTTTGTTTGTGATTTTTATTGAGCCCATGAAGTGACTTGCTTCAGTCCTTTTAGGAAGCATTTGCCAGAGTGTCTCCCTTGGGACTGCCTCCTTAGTAATTACCACTTGAGAGAGACTCCCCATCACTGCACAAAGAGAATAGCCAGAGTTTGTCCCATTGAATTACATATTCTGGTTCATGCAGGGTTGCCATGGAATTTGTAAATAGATAATACCACCTTTCAGAGCAAGGACAGGGCCTTTCCCTATATTTCAGTTCACTAGTTCTTGAAATTTCTATTTTGGGCCTATGTACTACCAACCTATTATTTTAAAACATGAGTATGTGCCAAAGAGCAAAGATCCTTTAGTCAGTGCCAGGCCAAACAGCTATCATTGCTGTTGGCATGAGCAAGAGGTAGCCTGGGACTGAGTTGTAGGTATAAAGGGGGCGGGCATCTCCTTACCCAGAGGGCTGGGACCCTCCTCTGGCCTTACTCCCTCTGTGCCTATTGCTGTTGCCCGTCTCAATGTCATCTCGCTCCTGTTGGTAACCCCCATCACCATTCCCTGCTGTCACCCCCTTTTCCCTTGCACCCCTCGCTGTCAGCCCTCTCTCTCCTAATGCCCCCAAGGTCACTTCTCAGTGTATTCCCCCCAGCTCCCTGATAGGCACCCCTGCAGTCTCCCCTTTCCTTGGTGGGCGGTCACCGGCGCTGTCACAGCTCTTTGCAGCCTGGGGCCTGCAGGTCCCTCTGTGCCCCGCCCCCTCACGGCGTGCCCTTTGTTCTGGAGGGCACGCCCCTTCCGCGGTGCGGGTCACGATTGGCTGCCCCGGTCACGTGCTCAGGGCCCCGCCCTCGTGGGAACCGGCGGAGGCTCGGTCGACCGCGTGGGCTCCAGACTTGGGTGTTCGCGGGTGGCAGCGTGGGGGCGAGGCCAGGCCAGTGTGCCCGCCTTGCGCCTCCAGCGCAGGTATCTGGGGGCAGCAGGCAGGCGCAGGGGTGCAGGGGGTCCCGCGGTGCAGGGTCCACCCTGGAGGGGCAGACCCTGGCCCAGGCCTGTGCCCCATACTTGCCGTGGACGGTCAAGGCGTCCTGGGTCTTCATATCTGCCCTCAGGTGTGGTCGACAACTCCAACTTACGCAAGAGCACATGTGCCCAGCTTTTGGTGAATGGTCAGGTGTTTGGTTTTTTTAAACAGATGTCTATTCTGATAAATAAGAAGAAAACGTCTTCTGGAATGGCGGGGTTGTTCCCAGGTCCGTTTCATTGGGAAAAAAAATCCAGTTCCAGTGATCCCTAGCTATGTAGTTAAGAAGTCTTCTCTGTTAATCCTCCCCGTCTTATGCAGACTTTCCCTGGGGGTATGGCCCGCAGCCCCTTAGGTTTCTCAGTGGAAAATGGACTCCCCCATAAACGTGGCATAGATACCTAGGCTACCACCTACAACAGCTTTGTCCTTTGCTGGACTCCTCGCTGCCTCTGCTGGAAGGCCTGACACTTGTGGCTGCTCTGCCCTGGTTGGAGGGTGTGTGACTTCCTGGGCTCTTCACAGTGTATTCCCATTTGCTTGGTGGGGGTACATGTGAAGCTTCTAAGCACTTGGTTCTAAGTAAACTTTCTATTGCTGCTAATGTCTTACATGTCTGAAGTCTGAGACTTCCACTGAAAGATTCTCTTGCAGTATTTACTTTTTTAAAAAGTTGATGCCTTAGAACCTAGGACTTGGGTGAAAGTTCCACTTGGCTTCAGGGGCTCAGGTGCCCCCGTCAGAGGAGGGCGGGGGAGAGAAAAACGTCACTTTAGGGGGTTTTCACATTTGTCTGCATGCCTACAGATCCCAGCTCAGTCACCTGGTTGTAATTTCACTAAGCTGGGTAACTTGAAACTAGCAAAAATCATGTCTTCCGGCCTTACTCTTAAAAATTGTGCCCTAAGGTTCCAGGCCTGCCCTGAGCGGTCCCCTCACCCCAAACACCCAAACAAAGTTTTCTCACTAGATCAGATAAAACAAAAGCTTATAACCACCCTGAGGCCAAGTGGAGGAGGACCCCATAGGGGAGTATTGGGTGTCCATTCCCTCCTAACACCCTGCTTAGGGAGTACACATAGCCAGTGTGGGGAGCCGGCCACCCCTACCCAGTGTCCCATTGCTTCCCGTCCCTACTCATTTTCCATGCCCTTCTGCACTTCCGTTGTTTGTATTCTTTGCTCTGGAGCTCCCCATCTGAGCCTGAGTCCTTAAAACCCGGGAGGCTGTCCCATTGGCCCAGCAGTATTGCTGAGGGTCTGGGTCTGGTGGAACCCCCTTCTCAGTGGCGAGAGTTGCCTGAGTGAGGGAGCAGTTCCCCTGAACTCCTGGAGACTGGGCAGGAGATTCCCTAGTGGGGTTCCTTGCTTCCTCTTCTGCTGATTTTGGTGGTTGCAGGGCCTGGGAGCATTACCATGGAACTGTGTACAGCAGTGTTTTGTTTTGTTTTTTTTTTTTTTTTGAGACAGAGCCTCAAGCTGTCACCCTGGATAGAGTGCCGTGGCATCCCAACTCACAGCAACCTCCAATTCCTGGGCTCAAGCGAGTCTTCTGTCTCCACCTCCCAAGTAGCTGGGACTTCCCAAGTAGCTGCCACAACACCCGGCCATTTTTTTTTTTTTTTGGTTGCAGCCATCATCGTTGTTTGGCGGGCTTGGGCTGGATTCGAACCCGGCAGCTCAGGTGTACGTGGCTGGCGCCTTAGCCGCTTGAGCCACAGGCGCCAAACCAAGTACAGCAGTGTTTTAATTACACTGTCCTGGTTGCCGATTGTTTTGCATGGATTTGAGAATTACTAGTGTCACCTTTACCCCTGGGGGATCCCTAGTTGTCCAGGGAGCAGGAAGCTGTGAGGTTTTCATTTGGGTATCCTTTCTTACTGTGTATGTGTCCATAAGGTCAAGGTATTTTTTTCCCCTTTAAACCTTCTCTATGTCTTAAGATCAGGCCAAGCTTTGCAGTTGTGTGATAAGCAGGAGGTGGTAGCCCTAAGTGAAAGAGCTGTGCCAGGTGGTGCTTCTGCTCTGGAGAGAGGGAGGGGGGCTACCAGAGCTCTGGTTGCCATGATGATGGTCCCAGGTCATGGAGAGAAAGCCAGATGACGCTCATCTAAGAGGACTGTGAGGGAACACATACAAGTTTAGACTCAAAAGGTTGTGGACTGTGGTCACTTCTGCGAGTGCCAGTGTGCACTAGCCTGGCTGGCACCCTGCAGCATCTGGGCCCTTTAGTGAGGCTTTGGAGCTCTTTGGCTGCCTTGCTGCCCTGTGCAGAGGGTGTGCTGAGGACAGAGCTTCATAGGCCTCTTCCGCTAATTTTCTACCTTCCCCAACCTTTGTGCTGACCCTACAGTAGAATACGTAAGTATTTCTGAAGACAGGAACCATTTTTGTAAAATGTCAGTTTTCCTTTTAGCTTAATTTAGTTTTGCTTTTTTATTGTAGTCAAATATACATAACAAAATTTACCATTATCACCATTTTTAAGTGTATAACTCACTGGCATTAAGTACATTCATGTTGTATAGCCATTGCCACTTTCCCTCTCCAGAAATTTTCATCTTTCCAAACTCTGTCCCCATTAAACACTAGTTGCCTCTTTCCATAATTTTTTTCTTTTTGAGACAGGGTTTCACTCTGTCACCCACTCCCCGCCCCCACCCCTTTGCCCCTCAGAAGCTGGAGTGCAGTGGCCTCACCACAACTCTCTGTAACCTGGAACTCCTGGGCTCAAGTTATTCTCCTGCTTCAACCTCCCAAAGTGCTGAGATTACACTAGTGAACCACTATGCCTGGCCTCCTTCCATAATTTTTTTTTTTTTTTTTGAGATAGAGTCTCACTCTGTTGTCCAGGCTAGAGTGCCTCTTGCCTCAGCCTCCCAAGCAGCTGGGACTACAGGCGCCTGCCACAACGCCTGGCTATTTTTTTGTTGCAGTTGTCATTGTTGTTTAGCTGGCCTGGGCTGGGTTTGAACCCACCAGCTTTGTGCATGTGACTGGCTCTGTAATCACTGTGCTGCAGGTGTGAAGCCTAATTTGTCTATTTTTAGTAGAGATGGGGGCTCACTCTTGCTCAGGTTGGTTTCTAACTCCTGAGCTCAAGCTGTCCTCCCAGGTTGGGCTCTCAGAGTGCTAGGATTATAGGTGTGAGCCACCATGCCCAGCTTTGTCTGTATGATTTAATTCAGTGGCATTAATTACATTCACAGTGTTATACAACCATCACTATCTGTTTCCAGAATTTTTCTGTCATTCAAAAACAGAAGCTCTGTGCCAAGTAAATCACAGCTCCTCATTCCCTACCCCTCCAGCCCCTGGTAACTTCTGGTCTACTGTGAGTACCTCGTGAAAGTGAAATCATATATTATTTGTTTTTTTGTGTTTGGCTTCTACTCAGTGTTGTCTGCTTCACACACGTTGGAGTGTGTGTGCCAGCATTCACTTCCCTTTTAAGACTGAATAATAATCCATCATACGGCTGGGCACGGTGCTCCTGTCTGTAGTCTCAGTATTTTGGGAGGCTGAGGCAGGAGGATCACTTGAGCCCACGAATTTGAGGTTGCTGTGAGTTGTGAGGACACCTTGGTACTCTAGCCTGGGCGACAGAGTGAGACCCTATCTCAAAGGAGAAAAAAAAAAAAGGTTGGGCGCGATGGCTCACGCCTTGTAATCCTAGCACTCTGGGAGGCCGAGGTGGGGGTAATAGCCTGAGCTGACTGGTTTAAGACCAGCCTAAGCCAGAGTGAGACCTTGTCTCTTGGAAAAAAAAAAAAAAGCTGGGCATTGTGGTGTAGTCCCAGCTACTTGGGAGGCTGAGGCAAGAGAATCATTTGAGCCCAAGAGTTTGAGGATGCTGTGAGCTAAGACACCACGGCACCCTACCAAGGGTGACAAAGTGAGACTTTGTCTCAAAAAAAAAAGCCATAGAGTGGCACACATCTGTAGTCCCATTTGCTCAGGAGTATGAGGCAGGAGGATCACTTGAGCCCAGGAGTTGCAAGTTGCTGTGAGGTGTGATCACACCACTGCACCTGCATGGGCGGCAGAGTGAGACCTCATTGCCAACAGCAGCAGAGAAAGATCCACTGTGTGGCTAGACCATATTTTGGTTTATCCCTTCATTTGTGATGGATGCTTGGGTTGTTGATTTTTTTCAGATATAGGGTCTTCCTGTGCTGTCCAGGCTGGCCTCAAACTCCTGGGTTCAAGTGATCCACCTCAGCCTCCTTGGTAGCTGGGACACTTGGTGGTTCTCACTTAGTGGCTGTCATGAATAATGCTGTATTGAACATGGTGTGCAGTATCTGTTCCATACCTACCCTTAGTTCTTTTTTTTTGTTTTTTTTTTGAGACAGAGCCTCAAGCTGTCACCCTGGATAGAGTGCTGTGGCATCACAGCTCACAGCAACTTCCAATTCCTGGGCTCAAGCGAGTCTCTTGCCTCCGCCTCCCAAGTAGCTGGGACTGCAGGCGCCCGCC
>CAUYRH010170366.1:0-12979 GCA_963574655.1 Perodicticus potto | reverse complement strand
AAAAATGGCCGGGCGTTGTGGCGGGCGCCTGTAGTCCCAGCTACTTGGGAGGCGGAGGCAAGAGACTTGCTTGAGCCCAGGAGTTGGAGGTTGCTGTGAGCTATGATGCCACGACACTCTATCCAGGGTGACAGCTTGAGGCTCTGTCTCTAAAAAAAAGAAAGTAAGAAAGAAAGAAAAAATATATAATTCTATGTCTAAGTATAAATTGCACTGTGAAAACATTGGAAGGACGTATTTTTTTCTCTGCTGGAATCATTGTTCCTCACATGTAGTTTTCATGTCAATGTGCCTTAAGCTCTCTGTAGCTCCTGATGGGTTTTGCTAGTGTACAATTTTTGCCACACATGTTGCCAATGCACCTGCCCCATAATACTAGTTACGGAGTTTTTGTCATAGGAAGCCTAAATACAAAAAATATTAAGAGAATAGGCATTCCCTCCCAGAAATTGCATCATTTGATCTGTGAACCTCTGTGAAAACCAGTGTGAATCACCTTCATTTCGTGTACCAATGGATAATAGATTGTGTTTTAATTCATTCTTCACTTATTTCACTACAAGAAGTTATATCTTAAAAAACAAATCTATGTAATGACTAAAACCACGTACATGCAATTGCTAATCAAATCTCTCTTCAACAGCAAAGCATTTTTCAAATCCAGCGAAATTTCCTAATCGGCTGCCTAGTGCCGGCGCCCACACGCAGAGCCCTAGCCGTGCCAGCTCCTACAGCTACGGTCAGTGCAGTGAAGACACCCGTGTAGCAGCAGCTGCTGCCATCCTGAACCTTTCCACCCGCTACAGGGAAGCCACAGACATCCTCTCCAACAAACCACAGAGTCTGCATGCCAAGGTATGCCCGTCCAAGAGCCCGGAGGGGGGCCAGCGAGTGAACCGTGAGAGCAAACTGCCTTTCATGTTTCTAACCACCCTCAGCCCCACTCTGCTCCCCAACCCCTGAAGCAGTGCCCTCCCTGGCTTAGGAAGAGACTCAGAGGATCGGGGAGGGCACAAGCTTGGTGGGTTTGAAGGTGGACGAAAGAGAGCCGATCTCACTCTGTGGCTGTCTCTGAAGGTGGTACCACAGTCTGGGGAGAAGCGAGTTACAGAGGCTGGTTGGGGAGAATTTACAGATTTCAAAGCTACTTTTTAAATGGGGAATTTGGCCCACAAGAAAAGAGAATTGCTTTTAAAATAAATAACACTGGAAGCTTCTCAGGGTCTGCAAATCAAAGATGGGAAGAAGTGCTTGATGAAACAGTAGCTTGTAAGACATTTGCAAACTTGACCCCCCAAATTTTATTATTGGGCACGGTACACCTGTATAGCAGGAGATAGTCTAAGTTGCTGTAATGTTCTCCAAGAAGACACAGTAAAACCTGGACCCGGGAAACCTACAGGATGTGGCTCAGGGCAGGTAGAGAACTCAAGGTACTCAAACACAAAATCAAATTCTGTGAAGTTTGCACAAAGGCCACATTTCTATAGCCCATGAAATGAATTGCATTTCTCCCATAACCTCTCCTTTCCTGTCTAACCGGCAATGAGAAGTAACTTGGATACACACAAAACAACCAAAGATCCTCCTGTCCACAGTGAGGGGTGACAGAGCCTCAGGGACCCACTACAAGAGCGGCTCAGCCGTTTGCTCCCGTGCGCCGCTGGAGCCAGTAACTCCTGTTTACACAAAGGGCATCAGTTAAAAGGAGTCCCTACCTAGGTGGTTGAAGGCAGCTAAAATAAAGTGCCCAGACTTACTGGAGGGGAGACGATAGCCTTGCTGTAAGTGGAAGAGTCTCTGGGTTACATGCTAACACTAAGACTTGGCCTGTCCTGGTCCACAGGCCCTCTTGTTCTGTTTAAGTATGGCAGGTCCCCAGTGTGGTCAGCTGCCCGTCTGTGCCGAGCCAGGTCTTCAGGAGACCAGGTAACACAGTGCCACCAAGCATTTGACACAAGAATCAGAATTAGCTTCTGGACAAGGCTGAGCCAAGTAAACCCCAGGAAGAGTTGGTGGCCAAAAACCACTCAAAAACAATTTTTAAACAAATGAGGTTCTTAAACAAAGAAAAACATCCTCTGAAAATATAAAGAAAATACCATGCTATCCAGATTCAAAGGAATCCCAGTCAAAAATTATTTACCTAGACACATTTGGGAATTTTTATAAACAACTTTAAATTTTTAAATTTATTTTTTTAAACCCGAATAAATTTCTTCTTTATAAAAAGATATCCTAATAAGCATCGAGTTAGTGAAGTATTAAAATAGCTTCCTTATTTGTTCGTTCAGGCTGTCCTATGAGAACGAAAGCACCAATATCATAATTATTGATGTCTAAACTACGTGAGTCAATTCTTTCAGAATGAATGCTTTCCATCTGCACATGGAGATGTTTTCCTGTTCCCCAGAATTCTGCCTCTAACCTTTAGATGGCTCATGTTCTATTAAATTGCTAACACCAAGTAATGTATAAACAATGATGACTAAAATCGGACAGGCTTTTTTAATCCTTATGAATATGTGTTCTTTTCTTTTAAAAACACGTTTCTGGTCAGAAAAGCCGCTGTTAAGTTGATACATTTCAAAAATTCAAAGCATCGTTTTCCAGTGTATATTGTTGGGCTCCTGTCGGGAGCATCGGTGCCAGGCTGTTCTGTGGCGCTCACCCGGCTCGCCCAGGTGACAGGAACTCTTTGCACGCCTCAGCGTCCCACTGCCAACCAGGTCTCAGTGGCAGAAGCCAAACAATTGATGTGATGACAAGGACACAAGAGGCAGGAAGTGCACAGACCGACTTTCCAAAGGAGTTTGCTATGCTGGGGGTTTCAAACACCATTTTCTCTGGGCGGTGCCTGCGGCTCAAGGGAGTAGGCTGCCGGCCCCATATGCCGGAGGTGGCGGGTTCAAACCCAGCCCCAGCCAAAAACTGCAAAAAACCATTTCCCTTGAAAATTGTCTCCCGGACATACTGGTTGCTAAACTAGGATAAATGTGGTGCCCTAGAAAGTCACCGTACCTGGCGTCTCCTGACACTGCACAAACGTGCAGGTCTGCACACAACTGTAACAACTTCCAGAATTCTGTCCTAGTTGGATCTTATCTTCTGAGTATAGAAGAGAATCTCACAAATTCCTGAAACAAACAAACAAACAAACAAATGTTTCAGCAAAAGTCAGAAAAAGCCAGTGAATTTACCCTAAAATCTTGCCCCTGGCCGCAGAGCCTGATGTGAGCCTTTTCTGCTGTCAGGCTGCCTTTGCAGGATTACAGAAACAGTCTTTACCTCCACGTGGCCTGCTAGTCTGATTTCCTTTCCACTATGGTTCTACTTCTCCTCTGTTACAGGTCATGAGTGTGTTTATTTCTAATAGCCCAAATCCACAGATCTGGTAAGTTTCTCATTTAGACACTTGGATGTAGAGATGGGTGGCTTGTCCCTATCTGGGCACTGTCATGTATTGGAGACATCACGGTGCCCAGATTCACAGCTGTCCAGACGTAAGGTCTCTCCGTGCGAGACTGCCCTGACCACAGGCCAGTCAGTCACAGGCCCTGCCTTCACGGAGCTTACAAATAGAGCAGGACGGGAGAAGCAACCCTCCGGGTCCGCCTGCCTTGTGTTGACCCATGTGGACAGCTGGGTTTGAACAGGGTAAGTTCTCCAAGTCCAGGGAGGGCACCGGTGGCTTCACAGCGACTTTGTTTTTGTTTTGTTTTTTTAAAGCTTCTATTTTTCTTTTATATATAGACATTTATCATATCAAGAATTCAAATAAAATTTAAAAATATATATTTATTTAAGCTAACAAATCCATTACAGGAAACATAAACAGAGGTTGTAGATAAAAAATAAATTTTTCAAAGCAAAAAGGGTAGCAAGAAAAATAGCATTTTTTATTTTTGAAACTCTAATATCTGGCTTAAAAAAAGTTAACTGGATTCACATCACTGGTTTTACTTTCTGTCTGTTGCAATATCACACGTGTAGTGGCTGGGAAATTCCACTGTCCACTCAGGACAGAATTAAAGTGAAAAAGGCAAATAATGTCTTGGTACTTTTAAGAAAATAGTTTTGGCCTCATGGAGTCCCTGAAAGGGTCTCAGGGGCAGGGAAGAGTGCTCCTTACTGTGCCTTGAGAGCTCACGTGGAGGCCGGAATCAGACTCAGGCTCCAGGCTGAATGCCCAGTGGAGGTGCATCTGTCCTGCACATAACTTGTCTTTATTATCTTCTACTTTTCTCTTTTCACTTAATATACCCTGGAGATCCTTCTAAATCTCCTGGAGATACATAGTAGTGTGTCAGACATTCCTGATTCCTTCTGACAGCTTGTTTGATGGTTTTTAGTAAAACGAGATCCCATTTTAACCATCTCTTACTTTGTAGGATGTGCAGAGCCTTGAACACATCTGTAAAATGCGAGATGAGGGTTTAGCTTTTTTTGAACTTTAGGTTCTGATTTTTTCTTTATTTCATGTTATTTTTATTTGTGTATTTTTTTATTAAAGTTCAGTATACAAATATCCATGTATGCCGTTAACAATTAGAGAATTGAAGTTAACAGGACAACACAAAATATGAAATACATAGAAATAATTCTTCAGAAATATATAGTATTTCTACATGGAAAACTTCTATTATTGAAAATATAGAAAGACCCAAGTGTGTATATATTGCAAAATTGTTATTAATGGTTTTGTTTTTGGTTGAGAACCTGAGCAAGGGCTGATTTCTCACCCTCTTTCTATTTCCTATCCAATTCTTCTCTTCAGTTTTATAGAACACCCGATAGGATCATGAATTACAGGTCATACTGTCACCCATGGGAATAACCTTTTTAAAATCAAGCCAACAGGCACTGACTTTGAAATGACTTTCACACCCACTTATTGGGGATAAGACAGTTTTTCCAGGCTACATGCAGGCTCCCAGCTGACTGCAAGAGTAGTGGAAAAGGCTCGGCGCCTGTGGCTCAGTGGGCTACGGTGCCAGCTACGTACACGTAAGCTGGTGGGTTCGAATCCAGCCCCGGCCCACCAAACAACAATGATGGCTGCACCCAAAAAATGGCTGGGCGTTGTGGCAGGTGCCTGTGGTCCCAGCTACTTGGGAGGCAAAGGCAGGAGACTAACTTGAGCCCAGGAATGGGAGGTTGCTGTGAACTGTGATGCCATCGTCCTCTATCCAGGGTGACAGCTTGAGGCTCTGTCTCAAAAAAAAAAAAAAAAAATGATAATAAATAATAATTTAAAATAAAAAGTGAATCAAGTTTATAAAAAAAAAAAAGAGTAGTGGGCGATCTGAATTAGTGATTTGCAAAATCACGGCTCTTATGGAAGGTCATGGGTGCAGAGGTTATTTTCAGAGGGGCAAAGAACCATTTGAGTTCCTACATGCTCTAAAAATTATGAGGGATGCTGTAGACATTTCAAAATGTTCTCCTTCCAAATTCTCCTGGCCCAAACATACTACAGAGTGTCCCAAAAGCTGCCATACATAGCAAAAACGGGAAATGGTGGCTAAACATACCTTTAGTTAGGAAATAGTCATTACAAAATTTCACAAAATATTTACAAAATCGTCTCTCTGTGTTAGCCACACTCTTTCTACACATACACGAAGTCGTCTCTCCTGCTCATTGGCAAGCTTATTCCAAGATAGCTGCTGTTATGTGAGCTTGTCAATTTACTACGGGTGGTGAGTTTGGGTCCACCCCGTAGAACACAGCCGCCCATCTGCCCCCACCAACACTGCAGGCTCCAACTGCCGACACACAGTCCTGCATCCCCTCCGCAGTGTCCACCCCGCACCAGCCACACAGCATGCCCAGGACTGAGGCCTGCAGTGCTCATCTGCATAGCTGATCGCTGCCCAGCCCAGGGCCCTTTGCATCCTGCACTTAGAAAATTTCAAAGGGATTATTTATTTGTCAAAAGACAGTCCGGCATGTACATAACACCTTTGTGCTGCCAAAACCATCTGTATGTGTTTGAAGAATCTCTCAGAGGAGGAATTAAGTCAGGAGGAAACAGTAAGTGCTCTGAATACTCCGCTGCTGTCATACTGGTTAAAGGTGCTTTTGTGCAGAGTGTTAGCTCTGAGCTGTGTGCACTGTCCTTCATGTAACTTCAGGATTAATGTGAGTTGTGCGACACAGATGGACACAGCTCCAAAGCCCTCCCCCTTTGTCTGGCCACTGCCACTCCTGATGGGAGCAGGGCACACAGTGCCCTCGGGAGCAGGCGGGGCGTGAGCATCCCGGGTGGCTGGTTTGTGGGGCGCTTCTCTCCCCATCTCCTCCTTCCCCCAGCCTGAACGCCAGAGGTAGAAACAGTCCTCGCCTCTATCTTTATCCTCGTCGCTGCTGCTTGCCAAGCATTCTGTTGTCTGTTTTGGTGTTTTCCCCACCTGTTTAGACAAAATGGCATATGCGCCGTGTGCCTTAAAAGAAAACAAAAATTGACACTTGCTTGAAATGTTTAAAGTTCAAAGTCTGTTTTGTGCTCGCACGAGGGCTAGAAACGTGAGGCGCGTCTCTGTTCTTGCTGGCTGATACCAGGCGTAGTCTGGTGTCCCTGCCTGGGCACTCCGACATCGGGACAGATAGACCATAGGTTGGGAATGAAATGTTCAGAGAGAGGGTCTAGGGTCAGGGGTCGGGGATCAGGGACTGATTGATAGGGGTGTAAGGAAACTAGATGTTTAGTAACTGGCCCCTTAGTCCTGCGTGCAGGACGCTCGGGATTTGTCCAACTGTTAGGATTGTTAGGTCCTAACAGGTCCTGGAAGACCTACTATGTGCCTGGTGTTGGGAATAAGCACATTCCCCATATTAATCCTTACTAATGCTTTTAGAATCTCTGTAAAGTAGATACTACATTAATTATGCCATTTTGCAGGTAAAGAAGCAGTAATGCAGAGATATGAAATGATTTTCTGAGTAGTACAGCTATTAACTATTGGAGCTAAAATTCAAGTTCACCCTGTCTGACTTCTTTTTTAAAAGATCTTATGGTGCCTAGACTGCTGTTCCCCTCACCCCCTAAGAAAGGTTTCCCCAGACCATGATTCCAAGTCCCAGGTAAAGCTTTTGGGACAATGGTTATAAATTTCATTTAAATTTTATACTTTCTATCAGTCATTCTCCTCTGAATTCCATCACTCTTATTTATATTGAGTATATTCCACAGGTTTATAACTTGAAGAGTCTCAATATTTAATTGCCATTTAAAAAGAATAAGATATTTTCATTTCCTTTATTTATTGCTAATACCCTGCCTACTTCTAAAACGTACTTAAGATACTTTCAATACAGAAAAGATACTTCCCAAATAAACATCCTCAGAGCAAGATTGAACACACATACCCTGCGAGGTGAAAGCCGGGCACTAGTACCAGCAGAAACCAGATGGAGGGGCTCTCGGTTTTCACTTCCTCTCAGCCAAGCCAAAAAGGAAATCACGGCACATCTATTCCCATATCCACAGAAAGCTTGCCGAGTAGAGAAAACAATAAAGTCTTGTTTTATCAATGATCAGAAATAGTAGTGATGTTCACAATCGGAACACTTAAATTAAATTTATAATTCTGTTTTAACTTCGTCACTAAATGTGTGATAATTTCTAATTGTCAAAATAATATAATTTTATCATTTGCCTGGAAAATAGCCTAAAACTTACTTTTTTGTTTTGTTTTGTTTTAAGACAGAGTCTCACTCTGTTGCCCAGGCTAGGGTGCAGTGGTATCTCAGCTCACAGCAACCTCAAACTCCTGGGCTCAAGCAATCCTCTTGCCTCAGCCACTTAAGTAGCTGGGATTGCAGCTGCCCACCACAACGCCTGGCTATTTTTTCTATTTTTAGTAGAGATGGGGTTTTGCTCCTGCTCGGGGTGGTCTTAAACTCCCGAGCTCAAGCAATCCTCCCACCTTGGTCTCCCAGAGTGCTGAGATTACAGGCATGAGCCACCATGGCTGGCTAAAGTCTACTCTCTTAGTGCAAGCCCATACAATAATTTTTGTGTTTTCCTTTTTATTCTTTTTCAAAAAACAAATTTCCATTTCCCCTAGTTGCACGTGTAGTAGGAATGCCATGGTGTTTTCCTGCTTTTAGTGAAAAGCATTTTCCATGTAGAAATGGTCCTCATGATTATCACTGTACGGATTGCCTAATGTACCTTTAAATAGGTACAGCATAATTTCATTATTTCTCTGTGGGCAGAAGTCTAGGTCACTTCTTATTTTTATAGTGCAGATAAAGATTATAATGAGTGATTATTTAAACTTTCAGTTTAATTATAATTTATGGTAAATAGATGAAATTACCTTTCACTAAAAATCTCTTGCCTTGAAGGCAGAAACAATCTATTTTTTAAGTTTCTTTTTCCCTAAAATATAGTGTCTTAAAAGAATGCCCTTGAAAGAGGGAAGGAGTGAGGTGGGTGGGGTCTTATTGTGTGCCACACCTTTTGGGGGCAAAACACAATTGTAAGAGGGACTTCACCTAACAAATGCGATCAGTGTAACCTGGTTTCTTGTACCCTCAATGAATCCCCAACAATAATAAAAAAAAAAGTTAAAAAAAATAAAGAAAGAATGCTCTTTCTCGATGATTTAACAAATAAAAAGTGGGGAGCTTCCATAACTCAAAAGTGACTGAAGTAAACGGCTTTGGGGTCCCTCCTCAGTTGGAAAGTACATGAATCGTATTAGACTGATGGTTAATCTCAAAGAAAAAAAAGAAAAACCCTTGGGATTTAAACTTAAATACTTAAAGATCTAAACTTGCACTTGGAGAACTCAGAATACTGGCAATCTTGGATGGGGGACCCATGTCAGTTGTAGAGCTGGCCCCTCCCAAGCCTCCCCCCCTGTTTTGCTGCCATTTGGAGTTTCAAGCGCAGAGAGAAGTGACGCCTATTGATACGGCTCTGAATAAAGACTCATGCTGTAAACGTGTGATCCCCCATCTACGGGCAGAAAGGGACCCTTCTCTGATGCTGCACGTAATTGTTGAAGGCATCTGTGTGCTCACTTAAAGCCCATCTGTACCCTGCTCCCCAGCGAGCAGGCCCCCCTCTCCCTGTGAAGTCAGGTGCTCGGAGCAGCCGGCTGGGCTCAGGGTGTAGAAAAGCGCCTCTTTTAAACATTAGGAGTGGTTTTTGTTTTTGTTTTTCAACCAAGCCATGATTACTTGAGATGTCTAATTGTAACAACTCCTAGACTCTCTCATTGTGTTAATTTACTATTTAGAATTTTAGTCTGTAAAAACTAAAATACATGTTAGTATCTTGGAAGAGGTGATAGTTTTCCAGAGAGATCGAATCTGCACTATTTATGGGTTTTGCACTATAAAACTCTGCAGCCCAGTCACATGGCTCCTTTTTCCTAAGCCATCTGTCACAGAGGTCTGGAATTTTATGTGAATGTTGGTTGTGCAGTCTTAACCCAAGTTTTTTTTTAATTTTTTATGAAAAATGTCAGCAACTACAATATTTAGCATTTTACTTTACGTCGGCCATTAAACTTGATTACTAATAGCTCTGTTTCATCGCTATTTACATATTAGCTGGGAAGCCAAAAATTGTTTTGCTGTGCTCCTGGCAGAATGCACTGTCGGATCACACAGACAGAGCATGCACATGGCGCTGATATGGTTAATATCTTGGATTTTTGTAACTAAGGTTTATTAATGCTGGTATGAAAACGTATTTGATATTATACAGATGGCATAAGATGTTGTGGTTACTAAGTTATTATCCCGGATAAGCTGTACTGCCAAATTCGGGGCTTAAAACTATCACGAGAGATTAAACTATTTACTAAAAAGGGACAGAAAGATACGGCCAAAGCATCTTAGCACAACATATTAGAAGTGTATTTACCTCCCACAAATAGAGAAAAGCATATCTACCTCGTAGGCTGAGAGGTTGAAATAGGAACTTCACAGGTCAAAGGAGCAGAGAGGAGCTTGGGTTGCAAACCCCACCAGGGCAATCCTAGCTCGGTGGCACCAGTTTGGGGGATAAGGGAAGGACCAAGGGAGAGTTCAGATAAATCCCCTGAGAAGTAACCAGTTACCACGTGAGTTCAGGATCTTGCTTGACACACTCAAACACTCTCCAGCCAAGAGAAAAAATATAGAAAATAGAGAAGCTAAGAACAAGTTAACTGTGAATTAGTGGATGTTGGTGAAGATATCAGAAAAGTGTTATTGGACCTATTTAGAAAAATGATAGTTATGTTCCTCCCCCCGGCTGGGAGTCACTGCGCAGTAATGCTCACCATTCACAACTGTGCATACGCCGTCCTGCGTGTGAATCTTGTAGAAAATTCAGAGCAGTTTTCGGGGCTTGCACCAAACACAGAATGAGATGCTGTTTCCTAAAACCAGCCAACCAGCAAACAAAACTTGGCAAAAGCTATGCTGAGAAGGAATGTTGGGGGGGGAGTAGAAGGAGTTTTAAGTCTTGTGCTAATAATTTAGAAGGAAAACACCTTTCCAGTATTCTAAAGGTTTCCCTGAGTTGAGCTTGTGGCTGCTCCCTGAAGGCCCCCGAAGAAAATGTGGACTGTGTCCACCTCGCCCTCACCACACCCCGTAATTCCACAAAGCTTTTCCACTTTCAGTAACCTAGGGTAAAATGTCACTTTCCTATTAGTCTAATATTCCAATAAAAATTCTCTTCCAGCTGGTTATTTTTGCACATTTCTCATGTGAGATTAATATTGTGATTGGGGGTTGGGAAGTTGTATATGCCTTTTGGTAAACACGAATGTTAGTGTTTTAAATGATGAATTGAGAGTGATAATTCTGTAAAATGGAAAAAAAAGATTTAAAGCTAAACTTTTATATATATATATATATATGTATATATAATCATTTTAGCCAATACATTTAGTATTTGGAGCATATTATTTACATTAATATGGTTGGGAATTTGGAGCATATTATTTACATTAATATGGTTGGGAAGTTGTATATGCCTTTTGGTAAACACGAATGTTAGTGTTTTAAATGATGAATTGGGAGTGATAATTCTGTAAAATGGAAAAAAAAGATTTAAAGCTAAACTTTTTTATATATATATGTATGTATATATAATCATTTTAGCCAATACATTTGGTATTTGGAGCATATTATTTACATTAAGCTTACTTTGTTTAAGCCCAGAAACGTGAATCTCACTAATGGGCTGTCCTTAAAAGTCTGCCTAAGAATTGAACATTACCCAGTGCAAATCGGAAAGCTAGATTTAAAAGCAGATATACTTACCTAAAAGCTTACATTTAAAATTATCCCTTAAAAGCCCCACATGGCTAGGCTATAACTGCAAACTGCTTAAATGTTTTTTTGTTTCCTATTGTATACCAGGGAGCTGAGATAGAAGTGGATGAAAATGGCACATTGGACTTAAGCATGAAAAAAAATCGGATCCTGGACAAGGCTGCACCCCCAGCTTCCTCTAACACTTCTATTCCAACTCCTTCCTCTTCCCCATTCAAAACAAGCAGCATTCTGGTTAATGCAGCGTTCTATGAGGCCCTGTGTGCTCAAGAGGGCTGGGACACTCCCATCAACTACAGCAAAACTCATGGGAAGACAGAGGAGGAGAAAGAGGTATTATTCTGATATGTCAACCCGTAAGTCCAAGACTGAGCATGATTGCAAAGTATTACAAGATTTGCCCTCCTAAATTAGATTTCACACCCCTGTTTAGATAAGACATAATTCTGCACCTTGTTTCCAATTTTGGTAAAATGATGATTTTTAAATTCAGATGAAATTCATGAACGAATCCAACTTTTCCTATCACTTGCCTAAAATACTATGTCATTATAGTGAGTTTTAGCCCCATGATGGCTGCAATTTTGTGCCCTTTCCAAGAGCAGACAGCAGCCTGCAGGGGGCAAGGTATGGTTCACCACTGAAATGCCAGCTTACTAATTCTTTCTGAACCAGAGATTCAAAAATGAAATCAAGTCAGGGGCAAGTTAGAATCTTCAAATCAGGTCAAATTTCTTTCCTTGGTTCCTTGAAGAAACTGTGTTAGCGCGCCTGTGAATGGAGTCATTGTTTATGTTATTGGATCCCAAAAGGTAGATGTCTAAATTGTATGGCCTCCGAGTCAAGGAGACATATTTGTGTATTTGGTTATCTTGTGGGTGTTTTCACCTTCAAAAGTCAGATGTCATGGCAGTGCAGGAACCAAGCCAGTCTTCATCTCCCCATCATCATCTCCCTAACGGCGCCTGATCAGCCCTGGACTCATCTGTGTCATTCAGAAGAAGTGATGGCCTGAGTCCCCCATTGTTTAGACTGTATAATTGCAGGTGTGACCCGAGTTAGTACACTAAGTGGTTCTATTTTGCTGTTTCTCAGGAAAGTTGTTGACGGGCTTCCCAGTTGATGTAGTTAAAGAACTGAAACAGCCATTCTCAGCAGAAGTATGCACTACCTTGTTCAGCTTTTTGAAGTTCAGAGACTTCTTGGGGGGATTGAATTTGGATTCTGCACATGCTTTAACGTCTCAGCGCATCAGTCAGCATATGTGCCAGGGATCAGAGGAGTGGGTTGTTTCCAATCCCTCCCTCCCTCCGTTCTTTCCTTCCTGCCTTCTTTCTTCCTGCAGTCCTTTGCTCCCTTCTTCTCTCCTTCCTTCCTTCTTTTTTCCTCCTTCCTTTCCTCCCTTTTTCCTTCTCTCCTTCCTTCCTTCCTTCTCTCTCTCCTTCCTTCCTTCCTTCCTTCCTTCCTTCCTTCCTTCCTTCCTTCCTCCTTCCTTCCTTCCTCCCTCCTTCCTTCTCTCTCTCTCTCCTTCCTTCCTTCCTTCCTTCCTTCCTCCTTCCTTCCTTCCTCCCTCCTTCCTTCCTTCTCTCTCTCTCCTTCCTTCCTTCCTTCCTCTTTCCTTCCTTCCTTCCTTCCTTCCTTCCTTCCTTCCTCCTTCCTTCCTTCCTCCCTCCTTCCTTCTCTCTCTCTC